>JAAGNO010024054.1:0-22632 GCA_033439905.1 Ceryle rudis
CCCCCCCCCCCCCCCCCCCCCCCACAAAAAAAAAAAAAAAAAAAAAAAAAAAAAAAAAAAAAAACCACAAAAAAAACCACACCTGAGATACAGTTTCCTGCATTTCAAATTAAATGGCTATGCCTGACTGCAGAGGCACCGCTGTGACCTTGTGGGGCTTTCTTCAGCCATGGGAATGACGAACAAAATCTGGTATTGTTTTAGTCTGGGTCAGGACACTAGACAGGCTCGGGATTAACTCAGAACTCAACTTGGTCAGAGGCAGGAAGGTGAGGCAGGCCACCACGAGGGAGATGAATTAGGAGTGAAGCAGTTTCAGAGAACAGGCTGAGCGAGCAGCAACAAGGGGCCAAGGCAAGGTCACGCTGGCAGGACTGACGCTGGTTTGTGGCGAAGGCAGGGAAGAGGAACCACCTTAAGAAGACATCATCCTTAGGCAAGGACTCAACAGGACCTTGTTTTGGGTGAAGCCTTCCTCCTCCAGCATCACCCACACGTGCTGTTGCCCTTGGGCTGCTGTTGTGGCCCAACCTTTCCCTTCTGGAAAGGGATAGTGCTCTTATTGGAAGTGTCCAAGCCTCTACAGATCTTCAAGATGAGAAGTCTCTGTACGGTGTGGGCAGGCATATAGAATCATAGAATCATAGAATCATAGAATAGTATGGGTTGGAAGGGACCTTAAAGATCATTCAGTTCCATGGGCAGAGACAGTTCCCATTAGATTAGGTTTCTCAAAGCCCCATCCAACACGGCCTTGAACACTTCCAAGGATGGGGCATCCACAAGCTTTCTGGGCAACCTGCTCCAGTGTCTAAGCACTCTCACAGTGAAGAATTTCTTCATAAAATCTAAACCTACCCTCTTTCAGTTTAAAACTATCACTCCTTGTCCTATCACTACACTCCCTCATAACGAATCCCTCTCCATCTCTCATGTAAGCCCCCTTTAAGTACTGGAAGGCTTGGTCTCCTTGGAGTCTTCTCTTCTCTAGGCTAAACAAGCTCAACTATTTCAGCCTGTCCTCTTAGCAGAGGTGTTCCAGCCCCTTGATCATATTTGTGGCCCTTCTATGGACCAGCTCAAGCAGGTCTATATCTTTCTTATTCTGGGAGCTCCAGAGCTGGATGTAATACTCCAGGTAGTGTCTCACGAGAGCAGAGTAGAGGGGGGTCTTGAAGCAAGCAAGTTTCCTTGATCTCTTTGGTGGGGAGGAATAGCCCTTTCATAGGAAAACCACAGATTTTCTTGTATTTAAATATTCTGTGGTCAGTTCTTCATGGTCATCTCTGGTGGTCACAGAGGCCACAGCAAGCTTTCCAAAGCTTGTGAAACACAGGCCGGTTTGGGTAGATGAAAGTAGTCAATGGCTGTTCTTACCTGGGCAGGGATGGTGAAAGATCCAGGAGACAGCATCAGTAACTCTGAGGGCATGAGGGATCCTGGAGGGGCCACAGCATCTGGGGCCATTAGTTTCTCTAGCTTTTCCCTGATCGTACGGATAGATTTGACTTAGGGTCTCAACTATGGCACAAAAGTTTGCTGCTCCATAGGACTTATAAGACAGAACGGTGACAAAATCAATTACCTGTAGCTCAAAAAGAAGAGACTGATGGACTACAAAGGTAATAAAATTGCAAAATACCAAAAAGTATTCCAGAGCAAATGACGGCACACATTCCTTGTACCCTTGTTTACCTCAAACCTACTGGCAAGATACGGATGTGCCCTTAAAAATACCCACTAAAAAAGGAAAGATTTGTGTGTGTACATTGCTTCCTGTATATGTAAAAACATACCCAAAACTGTAGTGTAGCATAGAAGCTGTCAACATCCCTGTCTCTTTCAGTAAAAACAATGAATTCCTCTCTATTGTGGTTGAAAACAGCTATTTTCTTCAGTAAACTATGTAAGTTCTGGCTATATCAGACTTCATTATCTGAAATTCAAAAACACTTCAGAAAACGTAGTCTAAATTACTAAAATCTCAGGTTCCAAAACATTAATATTCAGCTTTCATATCTTTTTCTCTCTGGAAAATAAGGGGTTAAAATCAACATTTGTGCCCTGCCCAACTCTGGGACAAATAAACCTTTTAAAGGAAAGAGCGGTTAATACGATTTATTCCCTTTACCCGGTTAAGGAAAGCTAAATTAAATTAATTTTCTAGATAAGTTACAGTGAAAAGCAAACGCCATACGGTTTTCCCTAGGATTTGTTAACCTAGATTAAGTGATAATTGAAATCAGATGACTTGTAGATTATACAGGCTATGTTATTTTAAAAGCATGTGGATACGAGTACATTTTAAATCTCAGAAGATATTACTGATCCTGCCCTTTCGCCTACGCGTTATGAGGATGAAATGGCCGCTTCTTTAGATTACAATGGAAATGAGATGTCCAGCTCCTACCTTCAAATCTCACCTCCAGTGCCATTTTCCACCCTGAATACAGGCATTTTCAGTCATACTTGTTAATCTGATGCTCATAAGCTTGCCAAAGCCAAAATAACCCTCTCTGAACCATCCAGCTGCTACAACATTTAATGCTCAGGTATCAAAATATTGCAGATCAGCACAGACTAGGTTTATTCCAATTATTTCTGTCTTTCCTGTTTATTTTGTACATTCAACACTCTCTCAGTATTATCCTCTTTGCAGCTAGTTTGTACAGGAAAAATGACACGAGGTGTGTGTGTATCAGCGAACCGAAGTGCCTGGGTTGAAAAAGCCTTGACAAGACAAGTAAACTGATCAGATGTGATCACGAGGAAAGTTTTATGAATGTCATGTTTAATTCCTGTGAAATACACCTCTGGGTTTCCTGAAACACTGAATGCCCTCCTATAAAAGCCTCAGGGAACAAGTAGAAAATGCTGAGGTTATTCCAGTCTGTAAATGACTGTAGCCTCATGAAGACAAACACACTCTTTTCACTTGCATTGGCTGCAGAATTGCTTCCAAACCTGCCTAGAATCTAATAAATCACTCACATCACCTTCTTTTAATAGATGAATATTCATGGGTGATGATTTGCAATTATAATTTGTAGGATGCTAAATTTCTGGTGAAGTTTGCACAGAAATCACCACTTCCTTTTTAATTGTAATGAACATCATCTTTAAAGGCTCTTGTTGCAACTGCCTGTAGGAGTTCAGATGAGAACCAGCAAGCAGTGAGACTCAACGTACGCAGAGCCTATTGCTAATAAAGACACAGGTCAAAGCTTTGATAGGAGAGAGAGGAAAGGTTAGAGGAGAACTCCCTCTTCAGTTCCTCATTTCTTTTTATCTTCCCTTTTGGACATCCACAAAAATCAATGCGAGCGAAGTCTGGAAACAGGCAGAGCTGAGCTGTCATCTCTGGCCTTTTCGCATGTCATTCTGGCACTCCCGGCTGTGTGAGCTTTCCCCCACTTGGCAAAAGAAAGCCTGAGCCGCTTTCTCCTCTGGGAATAAAGCACAAAGCTGAACACCAGGCTTGAAACAGCTTCATACCAGGCATAAAATTTCTCTTTGGTCCAAACACTAATTTGTGTAGAGGGAACATCTGTTCCAAAGGTGATTCTGCCCATCTCCTCTCACTGGAGTACTGACGACACGAGTGGGGCGATTCACTCCTTTGCAGTGAGGTCTCCAGTAGGGTGCTGGCTCTACAGGTAACTTACAGCTTCCTCAAGGCCAGCTCTGCTGCAGTCCTGTTGAAGTTAGTGGAGATGCACTACACTGAAAATGACCCTCTGGTGCAACCATCCTGAAGTACCTCACCCATTCCCTTCTTGTTCCTATGTAGTCTTATTTAAGGGTAATTACATCTACTCATTAAAAATTAAAATAACGCAATGGTAAAACAAGCACATGTGCTTTCACTCCGGGCTGATTTTTAAATATCAGATCTCCTTTTACAGCACTGAAGTATCACAGGGCCTCTCATTTCAGCAATTTTTCTGAAGGCTAACTAATGATATTTTATTCATATTTTAACCCCGTAAAACATGCCAATCGCATTAAAACACCCATGAAACTTAAACACAAGTAGTGAGTGAGTTTTCTTCCATTTATCCAGTATTGTCCATTCAGGTATTTTGTCCTGCCTCCTGTCAGGGCTTTTGCAGGATCCAAATGGCTCATACTTAAAGATCAGGCTCAAACACAAACGTGCCCTTTTCTTTCCCCTGCTTTCCCTCCCCCTCTTTCATCACTTCATTTCCTTCCAAAAACACGAACTCTAAGTAGGACATAAACACCTGGACCGTGAGCATTCACTTCAGGGTTTGCCAGAGAATTAATCTATCTTTTTCTCCTAGCAATAGAGTGACAAACCAGCCATTTTTGCAAAACTCTGTACCACTGCTGTGAGCTGACCCCATCTCCCTCCCTCTGAACCCAGCGCTGCTGCTCTCGCAGCCCGGCACAACCCAGCTGCAGCCACAGTGTAGCTCACACAAATTAAGCCCAGGCCATGTCACATTGATTCAGCAGGAGAGTTTTCCCAAACTTCACACTGTTACGATGCCTCTTACTGTCTTTGCAGAGCTGGTTTGTGTAAGTACCACTTCCAGATGCTGAAGATGTAATATATAGAAGCGTAAATATGTGATGACCTTCCTAAAAGAGAATGTATTGTTTCTGGCTGTGATGGAGTTATTTTTCCCTGTATTGCCTCTGTTTCCTTTACTAGTCACAGGCAATTCTGACCCAACCTGGTCCTACCTACTGGCTGAAGGACAGTGATTTGGTTTCCATTTCCAAGGAACATATCCAGCAAGGGATTTCTGTTGAAAATACTATCTTTTCTTGTGATTCTGGAACAAAGATGGTAATGAGTTCCTGTAAGCCACTTTTGTGGTAATGCATCATCTTCCTTCAACTTTCAAACTTAAAAATCTCTTTCCTAGGCAACATGCTGATGAGAATTAATGACATGATACCCTCTCCCTCTCCCCCGCCCTCTCCTCCTTGCTTTGGTAGCTACTATTCTGCCTGACACTGCAGACCATCCAGGAACAGACAGCAGTGCTCTACTACAAAACTAGTTAATTTCTCTGTGGTGGGCTGACCTTGGCTGGATTCCAAGTGTCCGTCAATCCTCTTTATCACTCCCCTTCTCTGCAAGATGGGGGTGGGGGAAAAAATAAGATGGAAAATGCCCATGGCAGGGGCCTTGGAACTAGTTGATCCTTAGGGTCCTTTCCCACCCAAGCCATTCTTTGATTCTATGATAAAAAACCACCTTGTAGGTCAAGATAACATCAGTGAAGCAAAAGCAAAGGGTGTGCATGTAAGCAAAGGAAAGCAAAAGATTCATTCTTTACTTCCAATCAGCAGACGATGTCCAGCCACTTCCTGGGAAGTAGGGCTTCAGTATGCGTAGCAGTTGCTCCAGAAGACTAATGTCATAATAACTAACGTTCCCCTTCATCCTCCTTTCTCTTAGCTTTTATTACTGAGCAGATGCCGTATGCTATGGAATATCCTTTTGGTCAGTTTGCACCAGTTGTCCTGTCTCTGTCCTTTCCCAAGATCTTGCCCACCCCTACTGGTGAGGGGAGAATGTTGGAGAGACTGCTCAGCAGTAGCCAAAACACTGGTGTGTTACCAGCACCTTCCTAGCTACCAATACAACTCACAGCACGATGAGGTCTGCTAAGCATGGCTCATAGCAAGAGGGGAAAGAAACCCCTTTTCCTCAATTTATTCAAAGAAGGTTAAAAGGTACTTTGTTCACAGCCTGTGTGAGAATAGTATTTTGAATTCTAGGTGGTTCCTTCCTTCCCCAAAGAGACATAATGAGCATCAGCTCCAGCTGGAAGCTGATGCTAAAGAATTTCACATTGAAAATAAGATAAGGCAATGAAAGGTGACAGGAAAGGTGAGTCATGGAATAACATGTGTAGGGTTGTGTTGGCTGTATATTACCAGAAATCTTTAAATCACGGCCAGATATTCTGCTACAGCTGAAACAGAATTTCCCACTCCATACAGAAATTACTAAGAGGGATTCAGAGGTTTGTGCTATGCAAGAGGTGAGTTAGAGGCAACAACACACCCTCATAGCTAAAACCTGGTTTTTGTGACACTGCTGAAACTAGATGTGAATAGAAAATGATGCCAATAGCAACAGGCACATGAAACCTCAACAGTCTAATTCAGAAACTCTCATTGGGTAGAAGATGATACTTAGCATAGCATTCAACCCTCCAGGAGCAAAAAGGCTTGATAGGGAGAACAAGAAACCTGCACAGAAAGGTAATTGCATACTGTATGTTATGGCAACTGTTTGCCTACATCCACTTTGCGAGTCAAGAAATTAATTCCCTCTGAGCACTGTGGAAACGGGATGCTGATAACACATCCATTACAACTATAACAGAAGAAGATCAAACAAGAGCCAAAGTAAACAGCAGCTGGCTCAACAAATATGTATTTCAGGTAGTGGCAATAAACAACAGGCTGGAACTGTGGATGCTAATCAAGTGAGAGCGAAGTTCAAATACTGCTTTTTAACAATATGGTTTTGTTCAAAATGATAAATAAAATGAAATGAAAGCTTGGTCCACAAAAAAAACCCACATTTGATTCTGTGAGTAATCCAGACAACTCTTCCCCATGCCAGCAGTCCCTCTGTTCCTAGCACATATGGGAGTGGTGCTTCCAAACTCACTGGCAATGAAAAGGCACCTGGGAGATTGAAATCGCTGTTGATTCTGCTGACCAAACTCCCTGTTTTGTAGCATTCCTCAGTCTGTTGATTCTTATCTACCTGCCATCTCTTCTCCGATAAACAGATTGTAAATTGGAGTAAAAACATCTTTTTATTGTGGCAGGTCATGCAAGGGGGTTCTGGTCTTGGCTTTGACACTCTGAATTTGTAGAAGCAGATGTAACAGTAATAGATAATATTTCATCCCTAATCACTGATGTGTTCAGAAATAAACAGAACAACTCACACTGGTATCCAAGCAGTGATGTTTAAGGAAGAGACTCAGCAGTTAAACAAATACTGAGGATATTCATTCATAGTAGGTCAAAACCCAGGGAAGGTCAGTCTTGTGGAGGTCAGTGCTGGAGTTGGTTTCTTCCCCATTTGCTTCTGGGAGATTTCAGATGTAGCTGTGCTGACATACTGTGGCAGGATGCTGAGCCACACACAGATGTTGATACTGATTCAGACTCTCAGCTCCTGTGAGAAGCATTAGTCCTCCGATAGCTGTAAGTAATAATAATCAGATTTCATGCTTATCACAAGAAAAATCTCATAAGGGTCCTAATTACAGAATGGTTTGGGTTGGAAGGGACCTTAATGATCATTTACTCCAACCCCCACTTGCCCGGGGAGGTATATAACATTGTCTCTAAAGGGATACCTGTTCCTCACACTCAACAGTAGCTGCCTTGAGAGAAAGAGGATGTGTCTCTTTTGCAAGACCTCTGTCAATACCAGCTCTTCTAGCCATCAGGCCCAACTGCTTGGCTTCTCTACCATCTAAGAGCCTTCTACAGACTGAACAACCCCAACTCTCAGCCTGTCTTCAAAAGAGAGGTCTTCCAGCCCCCAGTCATCTTCATGGCCCTCCTCTGGATGCTCTCAGCAGGTACATGTCTGTTTTACGTTGGGGCCCCAGAGCTGGACACAGTACCCCAGGTGGGTCTCAACAAAGCACAGTAAAGGGGAGAATCCCCTCCCTCGACCTGCTGGCCACACTCCTATTGATGCAGCCCACGATACAATTAGCTTTCTGGGCTGCAAGCACACATTGCTGGCTCATACTCAGTTTTTCATCCACCAACACCTCAAAGTCCTTCTCCACCGGGCTGCTCTCAATACACTCATTTTCCAGCCTGTATTTGTGCTCAGGATTGCCCTGATCCAGGTGGAGGAGCTTGCACTTGGCCTTGTTGAACTTCATGATGTTTATCCCTTTATTTATTTATTTGTTTGCCAGTGCAGTAACCTGAACACAGATGGCCAGGAAATACTTTTTCCATCATGTGACATTTGGGGTCTATTTTCAGCTTGCTTTCTGCACCACAGAACAAGCTCATTTGTGAAAGGGTAGAGGAAAAAATAGCCAAGAGCTTTGTATTAAACATATTCACTGGGGCTGGGGGAATGTACCTCTGTTCAAACCATCTTGAAACCAGCTACTTCTAAGGCAGAAAGATCTCTGACTGACCCAAGGATTATTTAATTGATTACACAAAGTGTAAAAGATCTCACAGAAGAAACTAAGCATTGTGACAGGGAGAAAACGGCTGTGGTGCCTGAAGGATACAGGAGGTAGGCTGAGGTCTGGGACACCACCCTAGATCAGGATTCAGGCCTGTTGCTGTCACATACTTATTCCTTCATCTATCATTTTTGTCCTGTCTCTGCCACAGGAAAATTTTACTTTTGAAACTCTGAGGCAAAGACAGTCAGAGGTAAAAAAGCTCTTCTCCAGCTTCTCGTGTTCCAATGAGGACTGCAGTTCCCAAACTGTGATGGCCAAATGGTTAGACAGACACACAACTTCTGCACAGCAACCCACGTGTCATCCAGAAAATTATCTCCAACTGGCAGTGGCTAAGTGGCCATGTCAGAAGGCAAAATCAAAGAGGTAATTTCACATTCAAGAAAGAAATTAATAAAAATGTGTCACAGTTTAGGGTCAGGGCGGCCCCTTAGGCCTATAGCAGACGCTCTCTGTTAACCCCCCTCCCTCCCCAAAGGGGAAGAGAAAGGGAATAAGGGAGAGAGAAACTTAGCGATTAGAAAAGGGAACTACAACAGATTTAATGAAAATAAAAATAATAATCATAAAAATGGAATATATACAAATATATACAAAACTAGTATCAAAACCAACCCCCTGGTGGTAATTACATCACCGTCACCACTGATGCTGTGGAGCAGGTACCAGGGGGTCCCAGACTGGACCCCACAGGAGACAGGAGCTGTGTTCAGGAGCTGGATTCTGGTACTGGATTCAGGAACACACAGAGATTGGGATCGAAGGCAGAATGGACAGAGTCCTCCTTGGATGCTCCGAGGAAGGAACCAAAAGAGGATCTGAGCCAAGCCAAGCAAAGCTGGCAAAGCTGTCCAAGAGGGAAGAAAAGCCACAGACCCTCGTGATCCCTCAGCTTTATACCAAATATGATGTCTATGGGATGTAATCCCTTGTTGGTCAGTTTGGGGTCACCTGTCCTGGCCGCTCCTCCCTGCAGGTGCTGCCTTTCACTTTTCTGCACCCCCTTGGTCTGCACACCAGTCCTTGGTAGTAACTCTAACCGTGGGGTGTTATCACTGCTAGGATCAGACACTGCCTGTAAAAACAGGCTGCTAACTTCAGACAGCGCAGTCAGTTAGAAGAACGGAGCTGAAAAGTAAAAGCACTGAACAGAATTAATTCTGTTCTCACTCAAATCAGGACAAAATGTTTGCTCTTTATGGAGTTTGGGGACATTGCATCAATGTTAATCAAACGAAGGCATTTTGAGAGAGTAAATAATGTTCTCGTTATCTCAAAAATGGAAAACCAGCCAGGTTCACAACGATGAGAGAAGGGCAGAGAGGTGCTAAAACACACTAGAATATGACACTGTTTGGACTGTCATTAAAAATTGGTCTTACACGTTTGAGTGGAACTAAACTGTGCTATAACCATGTTATGGAATTGTGAAAACCTGTACAGGAGCCCAAACTGGGACAATCATACCATGAGAACAGCTGTGTTACAGATGATGTCACAGAGGCTAATGTATTTTAAAAGGAGAGTTCAAGACTTTTCCTTCTGAAAGAAAAGAGTAGTATAGTTTTTCTAAACGGATATTTTTGTTTAGGGTTTTCTTACTGTAAATAGAGCTTAAACCCCTTTTTCTGTGTGATCAAATCCAAATACTGTTACCAATAATGGGCTTATTAACAACTTTTCTAGAGAAAAGCCTCATTTTTTGGAAAAAAAAAAAAAAAAAAAACGGAAACTGAAAATTGATTAGTTCTCATTTTTGACCAGGAAAAGCCATTAAGTAGTTTATGCAGAGATAAGCAGCAAGGCAGAAGCTAAGTGAGGAGACCAAACTGGCTTCCTGCTGTGTGTGTGACCCTGCCACTATACCATGTTTCTTTCCATATATTTCCAGTAGTCAGGGATCTCCTATACACAAATGCAGGATGAAATGAATTTGCACAGAGCTGCTCAACCCAGAAGGTAATGATTGCCTGCAATGAGCAAATAGAGGTATTTTTGAAATCTGTCTGTCTCTCATATGTGCTGCTGGGCTGTCTTTTCATGTTTCATGTTTTTCTCCTTGTGATAAGTTTGACTCACCTTTTGACTGAAACAAACATTGATATTTTTGTTAATTTACTAAGAACTTAATTCCCTTGGCTATTTTTTGAGATTAACCAATATAATGCAGTTAGATAGAAATAATTTCCAGGAAAATACATCATGCTTTTGTCCCTTCTTCAGTGCTCTATATTCACATCTTGCTCAGCTCCCCATGCATATAATGGAGCCATTACACACCGCGAGGCTGAAAAATAGCTGCGTAGAAAAACCTGATCTTGACTGGCAGACTCCATGAAGGTCACAGTGCAAGAGGGACTTCACACAATTTCACACAGTACTCAGGGCAAATATCCTTCTGAATTTTGACAGGGTTCCACATCCAAATCCCTTCATTTGAATGCTACCAAACCTGGGAGAAGGCTGGATCTCTATAATCTCTACAAATGGCCTTTACTGCCTCTCGGCCTTGACTTCGGATATGAGCAGCTTCAAATTGAGGAAACAGGCAGAGCTGAGCTTGAAGCACATTGGAAATCTACACCTGAAACCTAGTTTTTAATGCTGGAGTCTTACTTTCTTGCTACTAATGAACAGAGTCTTAGAGCTAAGGCAATTCCATCAGCTTGAAAGAGCAGGATATAAAAGGTTAGCTCCTCTCTAATGTCAATTAGAAGGGCTTCGATGGTCAAATCATCATTAGAAAGGGAAAGGCAGAGGAAAAAGCCAGGAAAAGTGCTGCATGCTGCATCAGACCTGAAAGACTAACTGGCCTGACTCACAGCTGCTGCCACAGTAGGCAGCAAACAGCTCCGAGATTAAAGACAAAGTACAGAAAAGCAAAAATAAGCATAAAAACCAAACCTAAAACAACAATTAAATCACTTATTTCAGCCACATCACTGCATATATATCAGCGGTGTTTATTTCTTCTTTTCTTGAATGAACAACTTCAATATTCACAGTCAATGGTAATGTACTTTTCTTGGCTTTGTCTCCATATTTTCCCATTTACTCTTCACAACTGTGTGTGTGATGTCTAATACACTACAGGGATATGTGAATTATTAAAAGGTATCTTTTCAAGAGGGCTGAGGTGCTCTGAAATACCTGAAAGGGCTGATGTTACACTTGACATTCTTTCAGCCATGCACTGACTTTGAGTATTTATCAATATTTTTTTCATATGTGTAACCAGAACTAATTTTTTACCAAAATAATAGGAGTTGCTGGCTTTCTAATCGTGGGGCTGTTTGCCTTAGCTGTCAATACTTCTCAGCAGGGGATTTGCAAAGAAAAGTCTAAAAGGGATTTGCAATACTTGTGCAAGGACCTCTTAATTCAGGCTCTTTAAATTGTATGACTGGATTTCAGCCATTCTGAAAAAAGGCCCTAAATAACCAAATATTGATTACAAAAATTGCATAGTGTTGGCTCTCAACGTAGATGTTCCTGATGTAAATTTATAGAACCAGTCATATCACAGAATCCTAGCATGGTAGGGGTTGGAAGGCACCTCTGGAGATCATCTTGTCCGCCCCCCACTGCTAAAGCAGGGTGACCCAGAGCAGGTTGCCCGGGATTGCATCCAGGCAGGTTTTGAATCTCTGCAGAGCAGACTCCACAACCTCTCTGGGCAGCCTGGCCCAGGCTCCGCCACCCTCACAGGAAAGAAGGTTATCCTTATGTTTAGGTGGAACTTTCTGTGTTCCAGGTTGTGCCCATTGCCCCTTGTCCTGTCACTGGGCACCACTGAAAAGAGACTGGCCCCATCCTCTTAACATTCGCCCTTTAGGTATTTACAAACATTGATAAGATCCCCATTCAGTCATCTTTTCTCCAGGATAACAGACCCAGGTCTATCAATCTTTCCTTGTCACAGAGATGTTTGAGTCCCCTAATCATCTCTAGCACTCTGCTGGACCCTCTCCATTAGTGCTCTTGAATTGGGGATCCCAAAACTGGACACAGTACTCCTGATGTGGCCTCACTAGGTCACAGTAGAGAGGGAGGAAAATGTCCCTTGGCCTGCTGGTCACACTCTGCTTAATGCACCCCAGGATACCATTGGCCTTCTTGGCCAATGACTGAAGTTGAGAATATACTTAAGTATATACACGCTGGGAATCCTGAGGGCTGATATTTTTAGTTTCTCAGCAGGACTGCTGAAAAAGGTGAAAATCCTGCAGACGTTGAATGCACATTTCCTCCTGCTCAAATGGATGCTCACACGTCTTAAAGGGAAGAACGTGCAAGGAATGGATCTTAAGAGTACAATCTTAACATTGATGAGTTTAGACTTTCCAAACTATCTGATTGATAGAACATTTTAATTGGCATATTGTTCATTTGAGAGGGGAAAAATGATTTTGTAATACATTCTTCTTCTTGTCAGTCCTAAGCAGAGATGCTTTTTTTTCTCCTGAAGAGAGATTTTTCTGACACCAGTGACATGCCTCATCAGCTGCAGAGATAAAAAAGAATTTCCCACACCGATAACTCAGAATCACCTGTTACAGACAGGACAGATGTCCTTTCACTGTTCATTAGCTTGGTAGCAAAACCTGTTTTTTTAATGACATAATGCCTCATTTTCTGCCAGTAGCTTTGCCTTCTTATCAATGTTTGAAAAGGCTGCTTCTGAGTTTCAGGAACATTTTTGGATTTAGTAAGAGAAGGAGATGGAAATAGAGATTCTTCTTCTAGCTGAAATGCCCCTTCCAAATTTCTTATTGTTGCCAAGTGACCTCTGCCATCACCAACAGCTCCTTCTCCTGTGGCCTGCTCCTTCCAGATAATGAGTTGCACTGAAAGGCGTCCTGCCAGCAACCACATACCATAGTTAAAGATTTCTGCTGATTTGAGAACAAATTCACATCAAAAACAAGTGAGAAGATAAAAAGAAAAATTACAACGGGAACCAAGACGCAGGTTGCAATACAGCAGTCACCGTTACAATACAGGAAACCAGCCATATGTTTGTGAGCGTAATATTTTGTGCTTTACTTTAATTCTCCTTGGCTCAAGATGATTAGAAAGCTTTTATAAATGAGTTGAAAGAATAAGTCTGGTATCTGAAACGTAAGTCCTGCTCACTTCGCTAGTAAGAGTGGTCCAACTGACTAAGTTCATCAATTTAAACTAAAAATCTGTTAAAAAACACTGGACAAATTCTGACAAGAGTTAGCCAGGTGGAATAAATCCAGATTTACAGCAGTATAAATCGGGAGGATATGACCCACCTGGCATGAAAATAAAAGTGAAATAACAAAAAGATTTTCCAGATGCATTCAAATCCCTAAGAGGATCACTCCTTTCTGCTCATAAAAGTGAGAGAATAATGTGTTTCAGTCCTACAGAAACTGCTACCATCAAAATTACCGTAATGAAGAAACTCATAATAACACAAATCATTTTCACACTTGAAGCGAAGTTTTCTGCTTGGAAGTGATTCATTTTCCACTGCAGACAGCACGCTGACATTTACTAACGGATTAGCACCTCATTCTGCATCACATCAAATATACTGCAGCAGCACAACCTCTGGCCCCACACATGTGGTTGCTGTTTGGTATCAAGGGGACTTGCGTGAACACTGCAGCTGTCGGCCCTAGGTGAGCTGATATGGTTATTATTGCTGCCAGAGGAGAAAACTGACCTGTAACTTGGACTTGTGGGGCCAGAGGGAATCTCAGAAAATGGAAGAAGCCTGAGAATAAAGTCTAGGACTTATTAGTTCAATCCCTTTTTGAGATGGTTGTGAGCTGAGCCCTGCTGCTCTTAGCTGGGGATCTCTTTGCCATGGTCCACCATACTCCAGACTCTGGGAAGGCATTGTAGCTTCTGCCCAACACTTGCTGCTGTGCTGACCCCATGGGGAAGTGGGTGGTGACTGCACACTTTCCACCGAAACCACATGAGTTCCCAAATCACTAAAAACATACATCACTGAGCTTACAACCCAAACCCTGTGGGGTCAGAGTGCTCCAGAAGGAAGCACAGCTATGCACGGGTACAGACCAGTACAGCCCTTGGGCAGTATGTCACCTAGCTGATGGAGACAGAAGGAGGGACTGAGGTTGGAGTATCCACTATCTCTTTGATGAACAGATCCCTGAAGATGTTTTCATCTCACAGGGCTATTAGTAGCCCAGGGGTTGCTATCAGCAACCAAGCTATCAGCACCCTAGGAACGAGGAATTTATCCTGCAGCCTGAAGTCATTCCCCTTTACCTGAGCTGAGGGATCATTGCTGGAACACAATCAAAGGACAGAACCAAGCTGAAAGGCTTTTTATTGCTGAAAGTTGAATTCATGGTCCAGTTTCTCATTTGATGAATCCATAGTTGTCAGCTACAGCCACTTCAGGGCAGATTTGTTGCATAAGAGCACAACATGCCACACATGGCAGATATAAATGCCACGCATTGGCAGATAGAAATGTGAAGAATCAATTTCTCATCCCTCTATTTGAAATGTGTCTGTCTGTAAATGTTGATTGTTAAAGTCATTTTCCATGAGATCCATGTCCTCTTTCTTTTCCTCCACTATTTCCTCCACTAAGTATTCAAAATGCAACACAGAGGAATACCAGTTATAGGGTAAAGGTGGGATGGACAATGCATGATGATTGTATATGGGCAGCTCCTGCCCCATCTCCATCAGAGCACAATTCAAGCAACTTAGAACTGAGGTTTGCAGTAAATCAGGAAAGACAGACAGACAGCCTGCATCTGGATGGGACAATCTTCCTACTCTCTGCTGAGTCACATACTTAGCTGATCTAAATCTGCACAGCTTGACTGACTCCCCTGTAGTGGAGTGGGTTTGCAGTAGGTAATTAATTATTCATCCCTAGAAAGATAAGGGTTGTTGGACCATGGAGGAGCAAGTCCATCTGTAACCTGAAGAGCCATTTATCCTTCTGACTTCTGCAGAAACTGCTAAAGCAAAGGGCTTACTGAAGAAGGGAAAATATAGACACAAAGCATTTGAAGTAATTGTGGGGGAAACATCTATTGCATCATTTCATCCCTCCCACCATGGCAGGGATAGATACCAAAAGCAATTAGTTTTCCAGAAAACTCATTTCACCTTTCAGAAACAGAGAGTGGACAGCGGGGTGCAGAGGGGCTGAAGAGCTCACACCCACCAGCAAAGAACTGAGATCTGGTGGGTCTTGAATAATCCTTTAAAGGCCCTGGAACACATACCTTCAGCCATGGGATTGTGAAGACTGCTACAGACACAAGAGAGGGGCTCTTAAAAATGCAAATGTGGAAGCCCAGTCCGCATTTTCATGTTGGGCTCAGGGCTCTCACCGTTGACTGAAGCTCCTGGTGGCAGCTTCACCAGTGGAACAAATTCAGGAATCACCCCCGCAGCGAGCAGTTTTAAATTAACCTGATTACTTCATCCCAGCTCTTTGACAAATGAGTCTGATTTATTTAGCTCATTTGAAACAAGTTCATTTTAATGAAGTTATTTATATAGCTCCTTGATGCCGTTAGCCAGATTACATGCTGTCCAAAGGGCATAACGCGTGATCTCATTTCCAACCTAAACCCCTTCTATTTCTTTCATCCTCCAACTTAAGTAGCAGGAGTTAAGAACATATGTTCTTCCACTTTCTCTCTAGATGGCAAAAAGTAATTTGACAGCTGCCAGGTAGTATTATCAGTTCATTTAATCACTTTTTTCCTGGCCTAGGAAATCAGATGAGAATGTGAAACATATTTCTGGCAAATCACGTGGAAGTACAGGCCTGTTTAAGGTCCAGAAACTTATCACTCTGTCACTTTTGGAAATGGATAGTGTTATCCCGGCCACTGCCCTGTAAATTGCCAAATTTAATTTACTGCTTTGGTTCCTTCTGAAGATTACTCTCACCAGTTTTTCCACATCTGTGATAGGAAAAACATAGATCAACTGCGGTTCAGGTTTCAAGTCCTACCCTGCAATAAATCTTCCAAGAGATTAACTTCTTGCACTTGTACTCAACCTCCTGGACATGAGTGCATCAGCACACTGGCACAAAAGTCCACTCTAATCAGCACTTGGCATGTCTAAGCCTTGCTCTGAACACGAGGGAGCCCAAGACATGGGCACTTCAAATCACCACTCAAACTGGGCACTGGCACTGGGTACAATCTTGCACTGAGACTCCTCGATTCTTTGTGACTTCAGGCGGAATTGCAATCAGCAAGAAAATGGATCTGAAGAAGTCGGTCACGTGGGACTGGACTGACATTACTGATGTTATTTATGAAGTGCTGAGTTCAAAAACTGCCACCTGAGGCACAGATATGCTTAAACATCAGAGGCCCCTCCCTGGTCCTTCTGATGTAAATGCACAAGTTTCTTAAGATGTTGGATAAGTGAGAAAAGTGCCTCTGGAGATTTCTGGAGGATGATCTTGTTTGCCTAAGTTAACCTCTGTCTCTTCTTGAGTGTGAGGCATGCACATCAAATGTTAGATATGTACATTCTAAGGTGGCCATCCACTTGGCCATCTTCTGAGGTGATGGCCATCAACCTGGCCATCACCTCAGAACAGGTCCCTAATGGACTGGGTTTTTATTAAAAGGTAGGAATGTGAGAGAAGCACTGGTGCTCACTTTTTGCATGAGAGCTTCTGGCACAATCCCAGGAGTTGGTAGACCTCTGTTCAGGCTCCTCGGGGTGGGACATGGGTTCATGGCACATTCTTCTCAGTGGTGAATCCTTCTAAATAGGTTTCTAAGGTGCTCCCCCTTCAACTACTTCTGCTCCCATGTCCTGCAGCCCTCTTCTGTGGCTTTGTAACAGTTTTGTGGGTTTGTGCTGAAAACTGGGTCACTGGAAAGATCCGGGGCAAAGCAGAAAAACAATAAAAAATACCTATTTTGGATGGTTTTTCTTAATCCAGATAATTTCTCATGTTGCATTCTGCCAGGGATGGTGAAGGGGTGAGAGGGGGAGAGGTGGGGCTGCTCCCTCTCTTCTTACACAGAGCCTGATGACAAGCCCAGGGTAGGAAGCCTGATGCTCAGCTGGGCAGGGCAAAACAGGTGTCTCACACCTAAGTCCCTGGAGTGTGCAGGACACTTACGTTACCCCCTCACTGGAGAAATCTGAGGCTAGTGAGAGAAATCCTTGTTTGGCTCCAACTGTGCTGGATGTCAAAATAGGGTCTTTAATTTTCTTATTGCTTCTAGTCTTCAGCTCTAGCACTTTCAGCCTCTCTCCAACAAGGAGACACGTGAAGAGTTTAAGCACCCCTCAGACAGTGGTTCCAGAAAGCAGATGAAGTCCATCACTGATTTTTCAGCAGCTTTTCAGACCTTTAAGTTTAGAGATGAAATAGACAGATCCCACCCATCACTAAATCCTCCAAATATTATTTTTTCAATAGAAAAGGGTTTGGGTTAGTCTGGGGTTTTTGGGTTTTTGTTTGTTTGTTTGTTTGTTTGTTTCACAGCAAGAAACCACTGAGAGAAACCTTTAATCACACTGCATGTTGCAACTAAAACAATCAGCAATGGACCACAGTATGAAGCAAGCAAGATAAAAAGAAACATTAAAAACTGGGGCAGAAGGGACCCTCAGAGGTTGTTTAGGTTGTGTCTCTGGTGTATCTACTGACAGAAAAGCCAGACTACTACTATTTGTCCTGCCTCTAAACCATGACACTATTAAAGGGAGGCTGTGAAACCAGCATGGACCCAAAAGGCAGGTTTTCTAAACACATGAGAATCCTGCACTGAGGGAAATAATTCCATGAATAGCTTTTCTTCCAATGGAAAGATTTGGGTTTGGAGCTGGGTTCTGCCTGCCAGATCTGTGCTAATCCAGAGACAAAAATAAAACTGGCCGACCTGCTTAGATAGTCAAAGATGGAAGCAGAACAACAAAGAGAAGAGGAAATTCATGTCATAGTAAACCAAATTTAGTAGCAAACCAGAATGAAAATACAAAGTAGATGCTGCTTGCTCACATCCCATCTGAGTTGAAGCTGGTTCCCAGCTCCTGGATATATTGCAGCACCATCTGCCAGCTGAGAGTTGAATTACATGATAAATGGTACATTTTGCCTGAAGAAAACACCCTGTCCCTTTGAAATGCACAGGAGCTTTGTCATTGCTTTCATGGTAACCAGCATTCGACAAACATTGTCAAAAAGCTGAGCCTACACGAAAGCTAAATCAATCTGCAGCTCCAAGGACATGTTCTTCCAGTGTGGAATACATCACCCTCACCCCACAGCTCTTCAGAGAGCTCAAGACCATGCCCTAGTTAGACCACATCTGGAATACTGTGTCCAGTTTTTGGCTCCCCAATTTAAG
The DNA here is from genome assembly GCA_033439905.1 of Ceryle rudis. NCBI lineage: Eukaryota > Metazoa > Chordata > Aves > Coraciiformes > Cerylidae > Ceryle > Ceryle rudis. Next base: position 18,596 of record JAAGNO010024054.1, read on the forward strand.
AGACACAAGGATCTACTGGAAAGAATCCAACAGAGACCTACAGGGATGATTAAGGGACTTGAGCATCTCGCCTATGAAGAAAGACTGAAGGAACTGGGGATGTTTAGTCTTGCGAGGAGAAGACTGAGAGGGGACCTTATTAATGTCTATAAGTATCTGTAGGGTGGATGTCAAATGGAAGGAGCCAATCTCTTTTCTGTAGTGCCCAACAATAGGACAAGCAAAAATGGGTATAAACGAGCATAGAAGGTTCCACCTCAACATGAGGAGGAACTTCTTTACTGTGAGGGTGGTGGTGCACTGGAACAGGCTGACCAGAGAGGTTGTGGAGTCACCTTCTCTGGAGACTTTCAAAACTCGTCTGGATGTGTTCCTGTGCGACATGCCCTAGGTGATTCTGTTTTGGCAGGGGGGTTGGACTCGATGATCTCCAGCAGTCCCTTCCAACCCCTCCCATTCTATGATTCTATGACCATACAGCTCCAATTACTGGAATTTTATGGGTGACACAGGCCAAGGAACCTGCTCTTGTCCCCCATGTTGCCCCTCCCTCCCCTGCACAGCTGCCACTCCCCTACCCACCCATAGCCCCTGCCCACAATTTGTGTACAATGCCAGGCAGAAATTACCCATCCACTTCTGTCCATCCCTCCTACAGCAAAAACTAATTTTTGTCACCACTGCTTCCAACGTAGACGAGACAGGTACTCAAAATGCAATTTATTCTAATCAAAATCGTTTAGCATTCCTGCAAACATCAGTGAACTACAGGTTGAGATGTCTGCCAAATGAAACTAATACTACACAGCCAACTGCAGAATTCTTAAGCTTTAGAAAGATGATGCAAAATGTGCAATCATTCACCTAGTAAGGAAAGAGCTCAACAACCTCGAGGAGTTACCTTGGGCACCTCTAAATGGCAACCCAGGTAGTAAATGTGCTTGCCCATGCAGCCTAGGCTGACTGTGATCATAATTTAAGAATCTCATTATAGGCTTCAGGAAAAAAAGAAAGGAAAACACCCTCCTTCCCAGCTCCACAGCCTGTGTACTGAGGCTCCTGAATACATTGACATTCTCTAATATTTTCCAGGGCTCTGACAGAGGGTAAGTTACACAGCAGGCATTGAAAATGTATCACCAGAGGCTTTCAAGGTGGCTCAGTCCATTATAGCCTCATTCAGGTGCAAGTGAGGAAATATATGAGATTGTCACCAAAGACAAGGTCTCAAAGTGAGTGACCGCTCTTAATAGGATTTTTCCTAGGCCAGGCCCCAAGGTAATAATTTTTCTTACAGGAGATTCACTCTGCCATGGAGAGCACACAAGCGCACGCCACACTGTTACTCTTTCTCTGGCTTCTCTCTCTTTCATGGCAGCCTGAGCAATCAATCCTCCAAAGCCTGCACCCACCAAACTGTGAGAATGTAAATGAACAAGTGTTATATAAATACTAGATTGCTTGTATATAAAAATATATCTTTCTATAAATAAGTAATGAATATATTTACTATACACATATGTAATTAGATACATATATATACACAGAAAACTATGTAGACATGAATAATCTCACAAACAAATAGGAATTGGACTATTTGTGGGACAGTGCAGTGAGGTGTCTTCCCCTATGGGTTTGTTTCCTCCAGCTTGTGCCAACTACAACCCCCACTCAGAAAATCTCTGCCCTAGAGAGTAACATCTCTGTGTCTGTGACAGCAAGATACAGTTCCTCGGGTAAGGATGGGAAAACCAGCATACAAAGGGTTAGTCAGGAAATAACCCACAAGAGATCGTCCTGCTCTTCTCTAGGGACTTGCCTTTTGCTCAGAGCAAAATGTTTATGTCTGACATGAAGATGCATTTTCGTAATGTGAATCCTGAACTGCTGCTCAGCACCCCAACGCCTGTCAGTGCAATTGGGAATGGATGGAGTTACAGCAGTGGACTTTTGGTGAGTCAAATCGGTGGTTCAGCTCTACCAGCCCTAAGCAACAGAGGGAGCATCGCAAGCTAGGTGGGCAAAACAGGTACACAAATGCAGGTAAATGAGGAGAAACGCTGGAGCTGTGGATTGCATCACGCTGGGGGAAAAGGCATGATTTGTGACATATTTCTGTGAAATCACAGAGAAGAACAGTAAATCAGTCCAGGGTCCGAACTGGGACCAATGCACCAGGCTGCATTAAGCAAGGCACGTCTTACGTACCGAGGCAGAGCACAAGGACCATTCACTTGTAAGCACCAAAGCTTCTTCTGATGTCAGTGCACAGACCTCCCTGGTGAGATCCAGTCCACTGAAATCAGTAGTTCTTTCTACATTTAAGCATCTTATGTATAACATGAACTTTGAGAAGTCAGAATTCTTGAGATCCCCACCCTTTTTGCAGCACAGGGAATGGAAAGGCATCTTACCTCCAAAGTAGGAGGCACAATGGTGCAGGGTTTGAGCATCCAGGGTCTACAGGTGCCTGGCATGGGAGGAGAATATGACCTACACTGGGCTGCTCATGGCTGCTCAGGCCAGCTCTAAAACTGCTGTAAATGCGCCATTGCCTTCCAAAACACCAGCTGGTCAGGGGAGAATGTGGAGCCCCTGCTCAGGCAGACTGAAGAAGGCAAGGCAGCTGCAAAAGTAGGAAATGCAAGTAAGAGACAGTCGAAGGGAGAGACAGCTGAGGAGACGTGGCTGGAGATGTGATCTTGGAAGAAGGTGCTCCATGCCAAAGAGATGCACTCCTGACGAGCTGCAGTCATGGACAAACCACAGTAGGGCAGGAACACCCCTGAAGAACTGCAGCCCATCAGCAACACAGGCTAGAGCAGAGGAAAATCATTAAGAAGCAAAGAGCATCGGATAGAAACTGTAACACACCAGTCAAGAGCCTGTTGCTTTGTCACCTTATCAAATACATTGGGATGACCTAAGTGTAAACCCACTGGGCACCTAAGGGAAGGTGAGTCTGCAGAAGGAGGAGTAAATTTGTTTACTTAAGTGTTTGTCTATGTTCTTTTTTGCTGCCTGTATCAAGGGACCAGAAGTTGGTGCTAACTGGCAATAAATTAAAAACTCCTCCAAATCTGAGACTCCCCCCCGCCAAGTAGATCCTCTGAAACTCCGGAGAATGGTCCTGCACATGGCTACTGAAGAGGAGGGCTTACCTATTGGGATGCTGGTGCTTGCTACACCAGAGGAAAGGAGCAGCTTCACCCCAAATGTTTGTTTGAAAGTGCATCTCAGTGGAGATGACGATGGAGGTGGCTGTTCATCTCACAGCAAAAATATTTCAGATATCCCTGAGAAATTAAAGTTAGGAGCCTAAAAGACTTCCCAGACTGAAGTGCCATAAGAGGTTAGATTGATCTACACACAAGCAGTTTGGACTGTCCACTGGGATTTGCAGGACTTCAATGTTTAAAGCAATATACATCAGTTTTAGGTATGCTGATCCCACCCAGTTAACAGCAGTGAGAAAGACTAAAATAAAAGAGTTGTGCAAAATATCTTCTGTACTTCTGCTGACTGCTCTGACTTGACATCAGGGAGATCCCTGTGCCAGTTCATCCATGGTACCTGCCCACCCCAGCAACTGCTCCATCAGCCTTCACTGACCCCAGGCCTGGGATGCCAGTCTCCCTAAGCCGAGAGGCAGAAGGCAGTAAGCGAAGTGTTCACTCCCCAGCCCATGGATTTGATAATATAACCAAGATCTATGGTTTTCTCTTCCAGCTACATCAAGATCTGCTCTAGAGTTTCCTATATTCATTATCACTCTTCTCTGTCACCTACTTCATATTTACACCATAGACACTCTTATAGAATTACACAGAATTACACAGAATTATCATAGAGGCTGGAATAGACCTTTGAGATCATCAAGTCTAACCTAGGACCCGACACCACACCACCTAGTTAGAGCATGTCACTAAGGGCCACATCCAATCTTTTCCTTAAACACCGCAAGGGATGGCGACTCCACCACCTCCCCCGGCAGGCCATTCCAGTGTCTAATGACCCTTTCTGTAAGGAAGTGCTTC
>JAAGNO010024055.1:0-45028 GCA_033439905.1 Ceryle rudis
GCGGCTGTGGGGGCAGGGCGGGGGGAGTGGCCGCCGCCTTTAAGTAGGGGCCGGACGGCTGACGTTGAGGCGGGCGGGCCGCGGCGGTGGAGACGTGCCCGGCGACACGTCGGGGTAGAGGAGGGGGAAGGTGTAGCGGGGAGGGGATGAGGCGGGAACGTTGGGCTGAAGGCGGGCAAAGAGAATCTCAGCCTTAGCCGGGGCCTGCAGCCCCTCTGGGGATGTTAAGCCTGAGGCGGAGGGAGCTGCTGGGTGCCGTCGAGGAAGACGTTCCTTTTTCCCTGTAAATGATTTCAGACGTTCTCTCCTAATGGCAAGGAAGATGCCCAGGATGTGCTCAGCCAGCACACGGACCAGCAGACTGTGCCTGCTCAGAGAGTTGAGGGGGGTTCAAGGTTCAAGGTGCTCTTGCCCCTGTCTGGATGGAGCCTTTTTGGTGGCTAGAAACCTTCTTCTAATTTCCATCTAAATCCACAGATGTTTGAGGTTTTGTAACAGACATCCTTCCCTGGCCTTTACTTCCCCTTTCAGGGTATTTACATATCCAATTCCCACTCATTTGTTAAGTTACATAAACTAAACTTTTTCAGTCTTGCATGATGCAAACTGAGCTCTGGTTCTTGGCGTGGGTCTTTCTCAGTTTGAGAGCTTTTCGCGAGAGGGAGAGAGAAAGAGACTGCCACATGGAGTGTTTCAGACAGTCTTCTCAGCAATGCCTCAGACAGGATCACTAACAGTTTCTTGACCTTACTGGAAATACCATGACTGGACTTACCCTTGGCTTTTTCACAGTCATGCCACACTGTCAGCTCCCTGTTGCCCTGTGGTTGGGTAGTAAAGCCAAGTCCTTCCCCCTTCACGTATTTCATGCTCGGATACTAACAAAGAGCAAAAAAATATTCTTACTACTTCCTGGATGCCTGAAGTTCACTTTTATACTATGCTACAGGGTTATCCCACAAAACGGGATTTTAGTACACCCATGCTACCTTGTATCCCCTTATTCACTGAATTTCACGGTTGTAGTTAAGCTTTCCTTCCCAAGTTTTCCTGAACAGACATCAAAAGCACAGTCCCAAACTGCTTCCACCATAGCACATTTCTTAAATATTTGCTGTTCTCTGGTCCTGTGGTAATGCCTCCAGGTAAATTTACTTAAACCCTTTGCACTGGGGTTTGTGGTTTTCTGGGGTTGTGAATGTCTGGTTCCTCCAGTTGGAGCCCAGTAAGACCCCCTTGAGTTTTGCTCCCCAGCTGGCTGTGTTCATTTATTACCTTGTATCCATTTCTCCCTTCTATCCCTTCTCTTACATATCCCGTCTTTACTCCATGGATTAGCACATTCATCCTTAATGGCAATCAGGGAAGCATTCATGTAATCATGTGTGAGCTAGATTGCCTTTATTTTCCCATTCTTCTTTTACAGTGAGCCTTTTTTTTTTTTTTTTTTTTTTAACATTTCTTGTAGCTGCAGTACCTTTGTGATGTTTGTCTTAGTTTTCTTTTGTGACTAACTCTGGCTGAATTTTGGCACTATCTATTCATGGCTTCTAGGAGGCACTTGACTTCCTTTCTGAGGTGCTTATCTTGCTATGGCAGAAGGCCTTCATTATTAAATCACCCCTTTGTCTTCCTCTACACATGCCAGTCTTTCCATCTCTGTTTTGTCTGGGTTGTCTTTTCTTCCTTCTAAAGTCACTTTATACAGTTTGGCTCTGAAGTCACTAAAGTTAGCCAATTTAAAAGTGAGGAGGTTGTCATGGAGGTCCTGAGCTCTCCACCACCTCATCCCACCCATGGTGCATGCAAGCATAAAACACAGCCTTTGGTCATGCCAGACCAGAGCAGGTAGTTCAAAGATGGGTATATCTCACCACACCTAAGGCTTGTACTCATTACCAAACTCTGCTTTACATCTGAAGGGATTTTCTGCTTCCATTCAAGGAATGCTGATGCCTCCTCACAGACCATCCCAGTGACAATTCCCTTCTGCAATGGTGATCTGATGGGAACAGCAGCCTAAAGCCTCATCAGTTTCTTTGACAGTCCATTAGCAAAACAATAGAAACAAAAAACACAGGTGAGAAAACATCTAAAAATGCTTGAAACGTAGAGTAAGATGATTTGCATGAAACAAGCCGGGAAAATATAAAATTTTACTTCTCATTATAAAGACCAGCACTTCTACCAAAGGAGGTTAAATATAACATTGTACCGGTTGGAAACTAGGTGTGCTTTGTTCCTCGCTGCTGCTTGAGGAATGGGTGGTGCTTCTGAGATGTATCCTGTCAGAGGAGATGGGTAGCTGAGGAGGACAAAGTGCAGTTAGGTGCTGAGCAGGCCTAATGCCACAGGAATGCAAAATAAAAGGAACCCGTGTAATGTGGTTCTGTCATTCTGCATTATGCTGGGTTCACTGAGCACCTTGTTCTAGCAGCAGTCTCAAGGATGGATTAGGAAGTTTAGTTCTGTATCCCAGGAATCTGTATTTACAGTGGCTTTATATGAATGGCACTAAACACCTCACCCAGGGTTTGGGTCCCAGACATCTGGCAGGACAGAAAATGAACATTTGAGAGGACTGAAGATGAAGAAATATTTTCTCCCTTTAAAAATGTTACTTCTGAAGAGTTTAAATGTAAGGTAAGAAGCTTCAGAGACAAGACTGGATAGATTAGTAAGCATTTTAAAAATACATAACTAATGTAGAGCAAGTGGTGTTACTACTTTCACAGTGAGACCAAGGCTACTAAGAGAAGAATGTTGGTATTATAAGATTGTTCTTCTCCTCTGGTTCAGACAAAATAAAACTGGACATGGTTTTCAGGGTATAAGCTCCAATAAAATCTTCACTTGCTTGTGTTCGTGTTGCTTGTTACTGAGGACAGAACCAAGACCAAATCTCTGTGATATATAACATAAAGCATCAGGTTGTCCTTAGCCATTCAGATACCAGAGGTATACCATTATTAGAGTAGGCCAAAGCAAGCTAACTAGGGTGTTTCAAAACCATCCTGGTCCCAACATGTCCTCAATAACTATAAGCAGATCAGAAGCCTTGTTTTGTTAAAAAATAGTGTCATCTTTTAATATGCCAGTGCTAATTCATCTGGGTTACAAAACTGAGAAGGCTGTGACTGACAAATTTTTCCTTTCATGTGTCCTTTGTGATCTCAGTAGCAGCAGTAGATGCTCAGGAGGAAAGTGGTCATCTGGCATGATTGACATTGATTTTCTGCCTCAGAGAGCTTCAATCAGGGAAGGCTCAGAACAACACAAACAGAATATGGTGAGCAAATGAAGGGAATTTTTCTTGCTCTTGGAAGATGGAGGCCAGGTATGGTTTGATTTCTTTTAAGTGATTGACTGTGCTTGTAGGGTTGGGGACAACTTTCCTCCCTTGTGTACAGAAGGGGTTTTATTCTTCCTGTTCTTTTTCCGCTGCTGCCTTTCATCACAGTAGTGGGAGGTGCTGTTGATAGAGTGATGGGAGTGTTTGAAATGTGGCAGGGTCTCTCTGGGCAACCTAGGCCCCTCCTCAGCCTGCTTGCCCTCTTTTCCATATTAGCTTTCACAGATTAAACATGAAAGATAAAGCAATTGAAGTTGCTGAATGTGGAAACGTCTGTATTTTTATTCTAGGAGTTACAAGCAGAACCTTTCTACTGGCGTTAGGTGGCATTTATTCAGACTTTGATCAATAACAGAAGGAGACAATGCCATTTTCTTATTAAACAACGTGTTTGTCTTTAAACTTTGAGATACCAATTAAACCTTTTATCAACAAAATAAAGTCCAGAGACAGTTAAACAAGGTGAGTTCAATGTGTCTGTCTCACTATTTTCACTAAAACACAAAGTGTTAATAAATTTCTCTTTATTTTGCTAATATGCAGAGATTTGACCTGGTGATATTTAATTTCTACACTTGCTATTTGCTCAGGTCCTGCCTTATGACAAAGACAAATCTGATGGTGCTGCTGGGGTGAATAATGACACCAAGCCATGACCTGCACACATTTGCTGCATGAGCTACAGCTCAGTTGGGAGGTGAGCAGTGACCCAAAGCCACCATAGATGCAGATGGGCCCTGGAAAGGTCAGTGGAATCTCTCCACTCTACATGGGATTTGAGGTTTAATCCTAAGTGTTACGGCCAGCATGATCGATCCTGCTTTTCCTCTCACATCATCAAGGGCTTTGCTTTCATATGATATCAGTGTTTGAAGGAAAGACCTGTCACTGGACATAGGTACATCATGTTCTAGTCTCATCTTTCCCTTTGATTTATTCTGAGGCCTGAACAATTTCCTCTGGCTTTAATGGCTTAATTTCTCCCTTATAAAATTAAGAGTCTTTATCTACCAAGCTGATGGTGGTACTTTATGGATTAGTTAATGATGAAACACTTCAACTTCATAAACCAAGATGAAAATGATGGAGGTTCTTTACCTAAACCAGAGAGGCCTGGACCCAAAAATGTAGTGGCTTGGCACCAAAAGTTTGGTAGGCTCTGCTAAATTGTCCACATCAGGAAAGCTCCCAGAGACAGAATTCTTGTAATTTTGAAATGCTTATCGCGGTAACATACAGGAAGTTGGTTCATACTCCATATTTCTGTTCTTCAGTTTTGGACAGTATGGCCACATCAAACCATTTGAACTGATCTAAGAAAACTAAAAGCTAAAAAAAGTGTTTCACCTTGGCTTGCCCTAACATGTGTCTCTGCACATATCTGATTAGCCATGGTCCATACGCCTCCTGGTACCTCTCCTCAGCTGCTTCCCCGCATGCATGCTATGGTAAGGATGCTGGTTTTACAAGGATCCAGTGCTTGTGCTGCTTCACACCCACTTTCTCTTTGCACTGTCATGGGAGGGGGAGGGGCTAGCTGATGCAATTCTTATTTCTGGATTTTTATACATATGTGTTTCTACAACCCATTTTTAAATGTGCACCTGTGTAATATATATGGAGACCTGTGTAAATACTTGTCAACTTCTGAAGATCCCAGACTTCCACAATGCCCTTCTGTCAGATATATGGGTTTGATTGCAAACTGCTTTCTGGCTGACGTGTTTCAATACGCAGAGCTTCCAAGTTACAGCAGGGTTTTTTTCACCTTAAAAGGTTGGTTATGTTTGCAAGTACAAGAATGGGTCATGCATTCAGGCTAAATCTAGATAAAACTGCATTTCTTGCGAGGATTTTTCTCAATGCAAAGCTCAAGAAACCTGTATTTCCTGCAAGAGCATCCTTCAATGATCACTCTAGGTAGCTGGAGTAAGCAGAATGCATGACTGTGTCTTGCTTCTCTAAGGAAATTAATTTACTCACAGAAGCATGAGTCACCATGCAGGATTCTCCAAGCCAAACCCATAAGCCAAACCCATATTTACTCAGGAGCTGCAGGAAATAGGATGCTCAGATAAATCACATGGTCAGAGAGATGGAAAGGCGCTCCCGAGGACAAGGGGCTGCAGTTCAGTCATTGCCTAACAAAGTCCCAAAGATAGCCAGTTCATCACCTGCCTCCTGTTGATTTTCAAGAGGAGTGTAATCATTAATGCATCCTCACTGCTGCCTGTCACCTAAACCAGCAGCAGCAGAACTATCACTGTTATCTAACTTGTTCTTGAGTGTTGGCAGATTGCAGTAAGTGGAGACTTTCTATAAATTACAGTAAGGAGGTGGAGGGATATGAGAGAAGGGCAGTGGACTGCTGCCACTGCTACTTGCCAATTCAAGAGGACAGGCAGGTTCAGCAACAAAATGTCAGAGGCAGGTCCCTGTACTCCATCTGGAGCAGACACTTGCTTTGCCTTCATTTTAATATTCATATTAATTCTGCAGCTGTCGGTTTTGATTTCCCCAGGGTCCCTTCTCAGCACACCACATGCCAACAAGCTCGTTAGCTCATGGTAAAGAACTACAGAGTCCTGCAAAGACAAGTTTTTACTGATTCAGGCCATTTGGGATGCAGTACATTTAATGACGTGATACTGCTTCCACTGCAGAGGGAGACACTTTTCTAGCATTTCAGACCTTACCTATCTGTATAACCCCCGGGGTATTCAAAATGATAGCAGGTTATGTATTCTTTCCCGTCCAAAAATCACTGTGGCCAGACTTTCATTTCTGTGAATCAAAATGTCAAGTTACATTGCTCAGCATCCTATGGTTGAGGAGTTACTGGGCCATATAACCACTGTAGAAATCTGAGAGTACATCTCAACATTACAGACTCACAAATATGGTGGTAGAACCTCCTGCCTTACCTGCTTTACAGAAACAGTGCACGAGGAAGATGTGCACAAATTCATCGCTTTATCCATTTAGGAAGTGGGAATCTCACAGCTGGGACTCTGCAAAAGGAAGCTCTCAGTTTCACGACATATAGTTACAGGGTCCCTGAAGTCCTAGACATTGAAAATAGTTTGGTCTGTGTTTGCATGAAGGACACGCTTCAGCATACAGGGCACCTCTCTTCAAAGCCTTCACTGAAGAAATCAGTGCTATAAAGTGTAACTTTTACAGCTCCTAACACTTTCTGAAGCTTAGAACATATGGGTTAGTTTCTGTAGCTCTTTGTGGGTCCTGGTGTATAAAACCCATTTCTGTGACTGGAGGGGAGGGAGAAGGCCATGGATCAAGAAGTAATTTCATTCTGGTTTGGCAGTCTCCTTGTACAGCCGGGATGCCACAACAGCCTCACAGTTTACCACGCATGTTGCTGTCCTCAGATAATGCCCAGTGAATATGGAAAATGTGTGTGCCTACAGATGACTATGTAAGAAGTGATTATTCGTTCCTTGAAGAAGGACAGTGAAGTTTAACTTACAGTTTAACAAATGTAGCAGCAGAATAGAAGTAAGCAACCAGCAACTTTCATTTCAGTCCCCATGCATGGGTCACACCTGAGGCTCTTTAAAAGAGCTGCACCTGGGCTGGCTTAGGCCTAAGGTGGCAGTCCTGAGGGGTGCCTGCAGCTAGAGAGGAATTCTGCTGTGCTCAGAGGGGAGAACCAACATGGCTGCTTCGGCACACAAGGTACTTTTTTAGGGTTTTTTTTCTGTGTTGGTGTTTGCTAGTGGCAGCTCTGTGGGGGAGCAGAGAGCCCTGGGGAAAACATAGGACTGTGAAAGGCAGTTACTGTCCTGAGAGGTTACTAGATAGTGTTTTCACGTACTGTTTATATCCTATGTACTGCTGGCAGAATGTGCTGCTGGAGTGGATGTGGAGCTATTCTCCAGGGGAAAGCTGTTGCCTTATGTCTTCAGAAGTTGTGTTCCCTGGGCTTTTTAATTTTGTTTAGTTTCATTTTATTTTACAAGCAGAAAGTAGCCAAAAGAAAGAAAGATGCACACTGTTTCCTTAATGACCCAGTTCCTCTAATTTGTGCTGTTAGGGATTTACATCATCATCTAGATGTGTTGTAGCAGTATGTTAACTGGCCACTGTGGGCATTCAGTGGCCTGCACATTCCCCAAGCTTGCGGGCCGGTGCTGGAGGATTCATCCTACTCACAGCAATGCTAGATTTGACAATGTTATGGCTTGAAGAGGGTGGTGATTTCTAATACTTCTCAAGAAATATTTTTTTATGGTCTTAATTTCCTTCCGTTCCTGTTTTAAAGTGCCCATGTTTCTCGATTGAAATGAGATACGCTGCACCATGACTCAGTACCAAAGGTCTAAACTGTGGCAACGATTCCAAAGGGAAATAAAAGTGGATAGAGAGAGGCGCAGCCTGCAGTGATAAAGTGCAATAGTCTTTTGACTCAGCTTCATTATGCAGCCATAGTGAAATCATTAATGTACTTCAGGCAGATACCAAGCAGAACATCTCTGTTGGGAGCAGAGCCTCCCAGCACAGGCATTGCAGAGACACACAGCAGTTCTCAGCAGAGAGCTCATTAGCTAAAGAGGCAGAACAAAACAAGGAAGTGAAAGTGGAAGCAGAATGACTGACAAATATGATGCTTGCCTTAGTGTGCTATGTTTTTCAAGAACATTCCACAAATACTGGCCCTTATCTCTAGCAATTCCATTTTCTCATTTACACTCAAATTTTAAATAGAAAATGAAAGGTTGCTGCTTGCCTGCGGACTGCCAAGGAATCAGTCATTTTCACAGTGCTATGCTAAGTGTGGAGTTTCTGGAATGTGGACCCTCTGTTCCTGTATTTGGATGAAATTGCACAAATGTTTAGCAAACATTTGCGGGGCAGGGCCTTGTTGTTTTGTGAACTCTGGTGCACCTCCTTTAAGAAGGTGGATGTTACCAAAAAGAACAAGCACCTGCCTTTTAGCTTACATGGGGGGATTCCTGATACTCACAGAATCTGTTGATTCTTTAGCTTGGTACCCTTTTAAAAGATGCCAACGTGATGAAAATGTGAGGTGCTGGGGGATAGTGTCATGTATTGCATGTGCGTGTGCGCATATGTGCACACGAGCTGGAGGCTAGGGGTCCTGAACTCTTCACCCCCAATATTCTCCATATCCTTTGTGCTAATTGTACATAACTTCTGGTTTATATATTCTGTAGTTTGTCAGATTCATCGTGTGTTTGTGGAGTATCTTTGACATGTAATGCTGTGACGTCAGAAGAGAAAAGATACCAGTGTGCTTTACCTATTGCTAACTGTGTGAAGGTGAACAATTTTTGGAGTGGCAAGAGGGATGTGCAGTCCCCTTGGTCTGCATTAGCTCCTTGCCCCATGATAAGCCTTTGGCCTGGCTGCTGGGGCTTTGCTCATGGTCTCTGGACTAGAATGTTTGCAGACAGGGCAGTTTGGTGGAAAAATGACAGCATTAGAATTTGTTGAGACACAGGACAAATCAGAGCCCAGGTCTGACTGTCAGGATGTGACACGGTGTATTTTTATGTTCAGACAAAAGGAGCTAGGTCTGTTGCTTTTGTTATGGAGGATCATTCTGACTGTGTGTTTGGCTGCTAACCCAGTGTTCTGCTGTTCTTAATCTCATCAACTGTTCATGTCCCCAGAGTGACACAGCAAGGGAAATAAATCTGTTTTGCTTTGAAATTTCTGGAGCTACATAGTATTTCTATCTCCAGGTTTGGTCTTGAGATGCGAATGCAGTGGAAGGCTGAGAGTACTCAATAAATTTTGGAAAGTTCTGGATTAAGATTGTCATTTTTCCTGTATGTATATGTTTAGCAGTAATGTTGAATGTACATTCCTTGGGTAATCATCTCAGTCTTGCATCCCCTTTTAAAATATACTCCCTTGCAAAAACATCTGGAGATTTGGAATAAATAGGGTGTTAGGTTATGGAGAGAATTAAAATAATAAAATAATCTCGGATACATTTCATATCTCTTAGGCAGAGGTTACTGAGAGCCAGTTAAGTTCAGTGCATGACCTCTGTAAGAGTTCTTAGGCGTCTAAGAGCAGCCAAAAATAACTCCTTGGAAGGTCAGGGAAGGCATCTTTTCTGCATGTGGATAGCTTTGCATTTCTGTCCTGAAACACCTATATAACTTATGGTAAGCAAGCAAGAATGTGGTGCTTAGTGACATAGTTCAGTGGTGGACTTGTCAGTGTTGGGTTAACAGTTGGCTTGATGATCTTAAAGGTCTTTTCCAACCCAAACAATTTTATGTTTCTAGGAATGGATGGAAAGAAAATAAAATACCAACATGGAATTGGAGGGCAGCCAGAGCCTGTGTAACATGTTCCTTATTCATATGGTCCTGTACAAACTGCTGCCAGCCTTGGAGATTTTTCCATACATGAAATGGAGAAAGCCTACATTAACTTCTAAACCACGTTTCAAAGACAGTTGAGCTAAGTAAATGCTGGAATGAAACTGTCAATAGATGAACAACAGCAAGAGGGACCCTTATGTTTTAAAATGGAGCCATAGGCTCATGTCCAAGTGATTTTAAGCTTTTGACAACCCCAGAGTCTGAAAGAAATTTCAGCTCGTCAGAGTGAATGTTCTCTTTCTTTTGATATCTGCATGCTGAGACAGAGTTTACGAGAAGCTTTTATAGCAAATCTCAAAGTCAGAGTCACCGCAGAACATTTAAATTATTGAATAGGCAAAAGCTAATGTGAGAGGAAAAGGCTCTGTGTTTCTCTGCATATTAATCTCCTTCCGCCCCTTCCTGCCCAAATCCGCTCGGTTAATCAGGTTATGTTTGCCCTATTTCTCTCTGGGAGGAAGCAGAATGCTGTGTCGCTAGAAATGGAGAGAAGGGAGGAAGGAGAGGGGCATGCTGAAAGCAAGAGTGGGCTGAGGATGCTCTAGAAATGCAAGTTTCTCTTTGGCAGGGTTCCTGAGATCACAGCAGGACACCTTCAGGCTGTGGCATGTCTCTGTGACCTGTCACACTCGCTGCCATGCATGTTCTCAAGTCCCAGGCCATGTGCCAAAAGACAGCGAAGAGAGCTTGTCTGTCTGCACTCAGCCTGGAGGCATTGGTGGCTCCACGGCCAACAGCTCCCTCTCCACAGCCTGCTTCAGACAAGAGCCCCTATGAGGGAGTAACTGATGTCTGGGGGACTGCTCTCTGCCTGACATTTCCCTGAGGTGCAGTGGTTAATTCTGTGCACATCCACACTCGCTCATACGGAGCTGTATGTGCTGCATGCTTTTGTGCAGTCAGACAGCCTTTAATTCTTGCTGCGCTCATCCTCTGGGCCATGTGGCTGCCAGCCACAGAGAAAGAGCACAGATGGACCTGCCAAAGTAAAATGCAGCTATGAGAAGCAAGGAGCTGGCACATGCACAGACAACACTGCAGACGTGTGGTGGTGAATCTAATTCCTTTAAGTCTGGTGATACTGGAATTTAGCTCCGAGTGTGCTGACATTTGGGGGGGTTCTTCATATGGGTGCATGCCTCGGAAATGCTCTTTTCTCCAATTATATTGGGCAATTTCAGACTTGGAGACTGAAGTTCAAAGCTCTTTTGTGACCAGTGTCTAAACCTAAAGCTTGCAGCTGAAACCATTCCTGAAATTCTGAGGTCTGGATATAGGCAGGCTTAGGCGAATAGGGTGAGTCTTGATGGGAGAATTAAGTGCAATGACTTGGGTGATTTTTGGGAACGTGGCAAATTCAGAAGGATATAGATATGCATGCCTGCTTCTGGATTCTGTGTTTTGGGGTTGAATTTATCTAAAAGCTCAAAACCAAGCCTCTCTAGACGAAAATGTGAAGCTCCAGGGAGTTTATATATAAACCTGCATCTTTAACGCTCTGATCCTGGCTCAGGATCAATTGAATGTCAGCCTATGCTTTGCATTTTCAGTTTTGCCAGGAAGCAACAAGCCATACAAGCATTGCCTAATTCCTCCTTCTGTGCTGGCTTTGTTGCATTGTTCCTTTGAGACATATATTAGAATAGACTTTTAGCACCCCTCTTTTTTAACAATATACATCAGAAACATTTCTGTAGCTCAAAGCCAGGTGAATGTTAACATTCTTCCAAAAGCATAAGCATTGTCAAATGCAGATCTGAGCTAGCAAATCCTGGAGCTCTGACATGATTTTACATGCTTCCCAGTACAGAGCAGAGCTAACTGAATGGCTGTAGACTCCTGTACCCACAGGAATGAAGACAGGCAGGAAACAAATCACGAGAAACTGTTCCTTGGCAGGAGAGAGATGTGGGAAAAGTAAGGTGTAGCAAGCCCTTGGCTGTTGCAGAGCCAGGCCTTGCAGGTAGCTGCAGACTAAGGGGAGATCCTGGATGTCTTGTTCCCACAGCACAGTGCTCACTGTCAAGCATGTATTGTGGTCCCTGTCCAGGACTTGCTGATGCCCCAAAGCAGAGTGCTGCCATGGCCTGGCTGCTCATAGCTGTAAGGTGCTGGCCAGTGCTGTATGTTACCGTGGCTTTGCTGTGCTGGGGTCTCCTCTGTGTAATCCTTCTCTGCAGCAGCAAAGAGCAGGAAGGCTGAGCTGCTCCACAGAGCTGCTGTTTGGTTTAACTGCAGCAGGCGGGAAGGGATGGTTGCAGCATCCCCCTGCCCCACACAGACACCTGTGGTGTGTGTGTGAGGAAGTGATGGGAGAGAACTGAGCTGTGGGAGGAGAGGCTTTGGTTCAGAGCTGTGCTAGGTGTAGGAGGCTGCCTCGCTAGCCTGCGCACAGGAGTGCTGCTGGAGCAGATGGTTAGCAGCCCCTTGCCGCAGGGTTAGCCGGCTCCTGGGCAGCTGCCAGTTTGTGCAGGGATGTGGGCATCCTGCCTTTGGGAGCAGGGCAATGGTGTCTGATGGGGCTCATTCAAAACAGAGGGGTCTGAAGGCAAAGCAACAGTGTGATCCAACAAGCACATCCCATACATTGTTTGCAGGTTAACAGGAGGCTGCTTCTGTGCCTTCTGCGGTAGGGAAAAAACTGTCAGCTGCACAAGTATATACATGAATCTCCTCCAGCCTCCCTCAGACTAGGCCTAGGCTCCCAGGTTTATATGACTGGCTTTAAAATTATGTATTTACCATCTGGTGTACTTCTAATTGCCTTTCTGTCTTCCAAAACCTGAATTCTTGTTTTCAAACCACTTTTTTCTTTTTTCTTTTCTTTTTTTTTTTTTTTTTTTTAAGATGGGAACTAGTTTTGTTTGTTTGTTAAAAAAGTCCCAGGACTCCAAAAGGTAGAGCCTTAAGGAAAGCTGCAGCAATTGCTCAGATCTAGTAGCACTGAAAGACACTGAGGGGCAAAAAACTTAGCTGAGGTGGGCCAGGAGGCAAGGCTGAAACAGTGTCTCCATTGTTCAACTTGCTGTAGCTGGTGGAGATGGCTGCGTGTCCCCAGGAGCCACATATTACAAGTACATAGGTCGTGGTGCGCATGTGATACCTATGTGAGGCATCCTGCGGAGATCAGGTTCCTTTAAGCTGTTGCACAGTGTTTCTTTGAAGCTTGTTGTCCCAGGTTGACTAAATCTGTCTGAAAACATTGAGCAGAGCAATGAGCTTTTTATTTCATACTGAATTTTGAATGTGTGTGATAAAGTTGGTAGATGCTTAATGTTGACTGATACATGAAATAATTTGTTGCATTAGGATGCAGGTGCCTTGCTTGTGATAAAGCAGCTTTGAGGGATTATTTGTGAGCTAAGTGAAGACAAACTGCTTGTCATGTGATTTGTATCCCTTTGAGGCTACAGCACCTTCTAGTTTCTCTGAAATAATCGCTGCTATCTCCTTTGATGAATATGGAAAAAAACCCCTTGTTTTCCAGCAAATGTTGATGATGTGCCCAAGTTACCCGAAAATGCCTGTAACTTCTGCCTCGTAACTGACTAAAGATGTCATTAAAGGCCTGCTGTAAAAATGGTTGCGCAAGGCCTGTAGTAGGGAAATTAATTTGAACTTTTTGCTGACACCATTTCCTGGTTCTGTGTAACTTGCTATCATTACACGCAAATAAAGAGGAGGAAAAAACAACATACTCCAAAGTAGGGTCAACCATTGGACTCTGGACTGCTTGATGTAGTGGCTGTAAACATGCAAAATGTAGTGCAGGGTTAAAAAAAATTGCCTCTGCAATTCTTCTATAAACTGTATAAACCTAATGAGCCTGAGGGCTATTCTGGGAGGTCCTTAGAAAGGTTCCCATCCATGTAGCCCTGGCACTTCCACTGGGGCTTCTTCCATAGTTCAACCATGGGAAGTCATTCCATGGATTCACCCTCTGGAAGAGCTGAAGTTGGTCTCTCTCTTTTTCTCCTTAAGAAGCTCAAGTGAGCCTTTGTATTATTGCCGCTTTTCATCTCATCTGCTCCGTTTGCTGTTGGATGTTGGAAGTTAGCAGCAACTTAAAAAAACTTGGCCAATCCCTCTGGGACATCTTGCTGAAAAACTAACCTCTGTCAGTGACCTAGATCCAGAGAAGTTCTGAATTATTTAGATCATATGTTGCAGAAAACCTGTGTTTGGGAGAATGCTCTCAATTTTAGGTTAAGTAAGCTTCGCTTTTCTTTGGAAAGTTTGATGTTGACTGGGGACAGATGAAGGACTGTCTTTGGCCACTGTACTGCCCTTTTGATTACATAAATGTTCTTAACAGTTGATGATAATCTTGGGAAATGTTTGGTTTTTTTCCTCACGCTGTTGCTTGGCAGTTGCCAGTTCCTAAACCACTGTGCAGGCTGGGTGAGCAGCTGGCAAGGTCTGGGCCCTGTGCTACCCAGTTAGGCTCTTGCCAAACAAAGTCAGTAAGAGGGATAGCCCCAGGGCTGCATTTTAAAAGAACCAGTATTTTAAGCCTGCTGCATCCAGTGGGAGTTAGATGCACAGATATTGGTTATAAATCATGCTAGGTAGGTGGGGGAGCTGCATACAGAGCTTGTGGCTCTAGCTTAGAGTGCTGCTGGCTGGCTGCACCATGTGGCTCTCACTGCCACCATTATCTATAGGCCTCCTTCAAAGCACGTGCTGCTGCAGCGCAGCATTTCCTTACACCTCCTGTTTTCCAAGGGATAGAGATCGTGTGAGTGAGCTGAAAATGAGTATTATGAAATATTTGCCCCATTTATTAATGTGACTTATTGCAGCTAGTCCAATGCTTCCTGGTGCCGCTATAAGAACAAATTCAGGCAAGAGCTTGCCCTGTTGCTGCTGGGAAGAGAAAGAGGAAATGGGACTGAGCAGTGAAGCCTTGGAGTTTGGAGCCTGGGTTTTGTTGTGAGTGCATCCTTTAAGTGAATTAAAGACATTTATTGGTCAGGCAGTAGTGCTTGGCATTGAGATTTACACAGGACTGTGACCAGCTGGGTCTGCATTAACAAGCTGGCTGCAATAAATGGGATCACATCTTGAGCAAACACTTGATGCTGAGGACCTGACATCTGCTTTGTACATGTGCTGGAGGTTTTACTTCTGGCGAACTCTAGTCTGGTCCTGTGGACTGACACCCACTAGTGACTGGAGTTCATCTCTGATTTAGTTTCAGAGCAGGGAAATGTGTTTGCATGCTCTGAGACTGCCTCATCATCTGAACCAAAGCTCTGTAACCAAGAACACTTGGGAAATTTTGCTTTAAGCTTTGTTCATGATGTGAATAAAATGCTAATACAGCTTCAGCCGGTACTGGGGAGCTTGGAGCTGTGTTGTGTAACACAGCAATGTGTGCTCTAACAGTGGCTAATTAGAACGTCAGATTCGGATTGCAGATAGCTTGGCATTTATTATTTGAAAGGGGGGTATGTTTGGGGGAGGGTAATAATGAAATCATGTAACTTGAACTTAGGCAGTAGTGTGAGTGCAGAAGCAGCAAAGGTGCTTTCCCAGCAGCTTGTCTGCCTGGCCTGTGCCCCAGCGTGGCAGTGCTGGTGCTGAGCGATCGCGGCTGTGCAGGGAGTGGAGCGGGTTTTCGTAAAGGGAAGAGACAGCTGTGAGTCAGGGCTGGAGGGGAGAGAGGTTCTTACAAGGGCAGAGCATAAAATGTCGGTGTCTGAATGTAGAATTTCTGGGCATAGCTATGCTGTGCCCTGTAGGATTAAATAGGAGCTGACTAGGACAGAAACAAAGCTGATTGCTGCTTCTGCTCATTTTTGAGAGCTTTCCTGTGGTGAAGAAAGCACTGGGTAGTGCTACTTGTAGACATGAAGCATGATGCTCCTCCCATTCCATGAGCTGCAGTTCAACCAGGGACTGAATGAAGTTGACAGGAAATGAGCCACTTATTATTGTGATGTGCAACTTCTCTATCTGACACTACTTCTAGTGGAAGATTTCGTGGTCACAGTCAGGTTTACTGCCCTTGAGACTCCCACGTGGAACACTTGTGTGGACAAAGATTTCTCTGAGCAACAGGACAAGTTGGAGCCCTCACGCATGCTGCCAGGGACCTGGTTCTGGCTGCCTGGAGCCAGCTGCAGCCTGCATCCTGAGGAGAGCACCAAGCCTCCAAAGCTGCCCTTGCCAGACCCAAATCCAAACTGGTAACAGGCTGCAAAATGCACTGTTACGTGCTGCCCGCGTGTGCGGCAGATCCCCCAGGATCCGCAGGGCTGCATATGCGAGTGCCCATGCCTCAGAGCTCTGACTGCACCCTGTGGTGCCTGCTGAGATGCTGGCAGGAGACTGGCTGTCGGATCAGTGTTGCTAGCATGCCTGTCCCCTAGGAATAGGCTATTTCTGAATGTAGGGCAGTGCTTCATAAGTTTGTGTCATTCTTTGCTTGGGTACAGCAAACAGCTGCAGGGTGCAGGGCCTGGCTTTGCACTCACATGGCATGATGTGGTAAAATTCCTGAGAAGCAGCTTGGTGCAGTGAGAAGAGTTGTTTCTGGCTGGTCTCATAGTCAAACAGGTTCTTACGCCGATGGAGACAGGGCTGTGCCTTTAAGTCACATCTGCTTCAATCCCAGGCAGCAGAGAAGCTAGAAAAATTTCTGTATCTCCTCCCAGGCTTTGTACATTGAGACAGAGAGCCCAAGATACGAGTCTGGGGGTCAGCAGTGCTTTGTCCCAGCTCTCAGCCAGCTTGGGTGTTAGAGAGCTCTCAGAGAGGGGTCCTGTGCAAGGATGTGTGGGAAAGCATCCTAAGAAACTAGGCTGCCTGCCTTAATGAAGTAGGGGTTAGGATCGAGGCCAGGCTCTGCCAACCTACAGTTCCCCCAGCGGTAGCCTTGAGGCCGTGTTCCCATCTCAGTCCCACAAAAGGCAATTGCTTCTGCAGGAAGGCTGGGGGAGCAGAGAAGTGACAGCTCTTTCCCCTTGGCTGCTGGTAGAGCAGAGTGAAAACTAGACGTCTGTTTCAGTTCTTACCTAAGCAGGGGCTGAGAATCACTAACACCAGTGAATTTGGAACTGGTAAGGGGGGTTTCTTTGTTTTCTGGCCCCCTACACACCCCCTTCCCCTGCTTTGATATGAAGGGTGCTTGGCAGTGAGTCAGACTGTCAGTGGTGCAGTTTGGTGTGTCTGGGGAGTAAAGTTTCAACCTGCTGTATTGAGAGAGAGAGCAGCACCAAGGAAACTGCTGCCAATCTCTGCTTTCCAGCCAGGAACTGCCTTGAGCTGGCTGTGACCTTGGATCACCCCCATTTCTAGAACTAAAGGGGGATTGTCTGTCTTCTGTGATGTAAGGTCTAGTAATTGTGACTAATAATTTTGAATGACGTGAAGTTCTTGGGGGGGGAAGGGGCAATGGGGAGGGCTTCTCCCCCTCCTCTGCTTCCTGGGGAAAAATCTCCCCCTGGGGAAAAATGTGTCAGATCCTTGGATAGAGATCCCCATTATTTTAGCTTAATAGGGCCTCATTTAAGGACAGGATCACAGCTCTGCCACCTGGTTCTTGTTCTGGTTCATCACGCTTCTGTGCTGGTGTTTTTGTAGTTGGAAGCAGTGGCTGGCACCTGAGAATGGTTATCACCAAATCTAGTAGTAACTCCAGTGTTCCTCTTTGGACTGTTGTATGTTTGTTTTTGTTAAGGTAAGCTGAGGAGCTGTGCCCAAGGAAGTGGCAAGCGGTGAAGAAAGACTGTTCATTTCTGCAGCACCCAGGACCCCCACCTAAGACTGAGGTCCCTAAAGAAGCCCTCCACTGTCTGCTGTAAAACAGCAAAAGCAAGTTTAGGAGGTAGTGACAGAATCTGACATAGGGGAAAGTAGTGTTTTGTGGTATTTGAGTTATCCAGAGGGCTCAAATACCTCATCACTCCTGAGTTTTCAATAGCTCCCAGTGGGCTTTTGATTAACGTAAATTCTCAGTTATGGCAGGACCGCTCCCTGAAGTGCATTTGGAATCCAGCTGAGTGCTTTTTTGAGGGACTGCTCTCTTTGCCCATAACTGCACCTTTGCTGTTCACATCTATCCCATGCAGAAAAGTGCCACGCTCAGCCACACAGCACACAAAACCTAGAGATCCCTTTTTCTTCGACAGAAGAGGTGCTGGTGAGATGGACAAGCCTTGGGAGTCTGAGTGAGCTCATTTCTGTCGGTGGTCTTTATCAGGCACTCTTTTAGTTTGGTAGTTGACCATTGCTATGACTCCTTAAATTATTAGTGATATCTCTGTCCTCTCAATTCCACCGCTTTCAACCAGTCAGCTGACTCCTTGTATCCCAGTTACAACACTTGGTGTGTTTGGTACCATGCCACCTTAACAGCACCAACAACTACACTCCTGAAATTCTTGTGTTTGGAATTACGGCAGGGTGTGCACAAGCCAGGTTTTATGGAGCAATTTGGTCACCTGAAGGGTTAGGAAGGCAGAAAGCCTTTGAGGGGGTGATTTCCTGAGGTCAGTGTGGCTGCAGGGTAAAAGGAAGTGTTCTGCTTTTGATGACATAACATCTCCATTCAGAACTTGCTGAGGGCACCACGGTGTCCACACCATGCTGCTGTAAAGCGTTTTTCATAGTGACATGCTTTGTGTGGCCAGTTCTTGCAGAGCAGGATGCTGGGTGCTTAGCAGCTGGGGTATCTGCTGTCTGGTTCTGGCTGTGCAGTCTTTGCCCCTGCTGAGTGCACACCCATCAAAGCCAACGAGCCTGATGCCAGCATTGCTCCTTGTCCGTCAGTGCTGCTGTGTCGCTTGATGATCAGCTCATGGCTGGAAGGGGAGGGGATCGTGGTGCCTGCACAGGTGGCAGACAGGGGAGCTGTGTCTGGGCTCAGGGGTTGCCAGGTAGAAAGCACAGGGCTTTAAAACTTGGTGCTTATTTCCTTAACATGCTATCAGCAGAAGTAGGGCAAAGGTAGAAATGGGGGCAGTGCTTACAGGGAAGTGGGTACTGTGGGGCTGTTGGATCCCGGTTGTCAATTCTGATCATTGGATATGCTGTGTGTCAAACAGTTATCAACACACTTTTATCAGGATCAGCCTGTTGGCTGTAGGTGGAGAGGCTGCAGGTTAGTAAGTCAGGGAGGCAGTGAATGTGCTGCTGTGACTCATGCAATAGGTTGGAAGTCCCGCCTGAGGCCAACCCTCCTTGTGCAGCACCTGGAAAGAGGCAGCTCCTGCCCCAGAAAGTCTGGTCATCTCTGGCCAATTTCCAAAGCATTTAGGTCTGCTGAACAGAAGCTTAAGCTTGGGTATGCTCAAATCCTTCCCTCTTCTCTCTGCACTTTGCAATTGGGGTCCTGTTGAGGTGATGCAGACTGGTAGTTGTAGGGTAGAAAAGGGAGGATATGAGTGTTAGCAAGGCAGCTGAGTCTTGGGGAGGTTATACAGAAGGCATCTGGGATTCCCAGGCTACAGAGTGCTTGGGCTTGGTGTCAAAGTGTGGTGAAAACAGCATCATGCCAAAGAGGTGATGGGTGGTCCTGTTTGCAAGCACAAAGGGCAGGTTGCTCAAGGAGGGTGGTGCTTGGGAGTGGGGGATGTCAGCCGTGCATGGTGGATGCTTCTGCTGGCTGTGGTGATTGTAATAAAGTGATGGCTTGTCATGTTGTGCCCGTGAATGAACTTTGGTTGGAAGGAGATGGGAGTAGGGCTGTGCGGGTGCTAACGCTCTACAGAACAAAACTATTCCAGGTTCATCTGGTGTTTAGTGGTGGAGCTGCCTTTCAGTGCTTCAGATTTTGTGGTCGGTGAGGGCTGTGGGTGAGATGGGAACAAAGCAACCTCATTCAAGGCAGGCAGGGAGGACAGACCCTGTGTAAGTCCAGGTCACGTTTCCCTTGGGCATATGCTGACACCTGAACTACTGGAGTAGTTCAGCTTTACCTGGATGAAGGGTGTGTGGACTTCTTTGAGCAAAGATGAGAGGGCTGTCAGGTTTTGGAAGGGATGTTCACTGTGAGGGAAGCACAGCACCTGAGGGCACATTGGCTGGGAAAATGCCAGCAAAGAGCCCCAGCCTTGGTTGCATTCCACGTCACTGTTGCAGCACTCGTGACACCCAGCTTTGACCCTAAAGCTGCCTGGAGGGTAGAATAGAGGTGAACCGCACTGCCTGGCCTGGTGGGAAGCAGGGCCTGGACGCACAGAGGTGCTGGGGCTCTGCTCCATGCCATCAAGCAAGCACTGTGCTCTCTGGCCAAACTGCTCCTGCAGCCTGATCAACTGCTCTGGCTGCATCTCACACTTCTGTGTCTTGTCTCTTCCTCAGCAGACAGCCTGAAAGAGCCCTGATCCTCTATCTATCTAGGAGGTTATCGAGAAGAGGGGTCAATTCTCTTGCTCTTGGAGTTACACAAGGACAGATCTCTTGGGGAGACATTGTGTTCAGAGGTAGCTGAGGGGAAATGGAGTGTCCTGGAAAAGAGCAGATGAGTCAGGTGATGTAATGGTTGCCCAGGCTCTAAACTCCACTGCAGAGCACGTCTGATGTTAGTTATCGGGGTTTATGGAGGATCAGTGTTAGATCACCAGTGATGTCTGATCACTATTCAAACTGAAGTTGCTGTCCTGTTTTGATTGAGCTTGGGCCCTTGCTGCAAGCTAAGGGAGAGCTTGGAAACAGGTTCAGTATATTGTGGCTCACATGCTGAAACTGATGCAATACTAAGACTCCAAAGCCACTTAGTACACTGCCTGCAGACTACAGGGGTGCTTGCGTAGGCCCTTAAGAAAGGGCAGCAGGATTGATAATGGAAAACTGATTTTAAGGTTTCTGGTCATCACCTCTCCCACTCACTGACCCTCTGGATAAAGCAGCTGTTTGGTAGGAGTTGTGGCAAGGATGAAGTAAGCTTTCTGGCTAACAGTACCTCATGAGAGAAGACCTAAGGGTGTAGTTACAGTATAGCTAAGGAAAAATACTTGCAGCTGTAAAAAAGCATGTTAAAGGGAGGGTGGGTGGTGAGTCACCCACCTGGGAAAGCAGAGGGCCTTGGTCAGTGCTTTGTCACATTAGGAAGCTGCAAATCTTGGTCTAGAGACCTACTCTGTAGGCGTGTGAGAAACTACCTGTAGGAATGGCTCCAGTGGTAACATGTCACTTCCTGCCCTCAACCGGGGTAGAGCTCTTCTTGAGAAACAGCTCAGCCTCTTTTGCGGTGCATCTAAGTATTTTCATCTGCTGAAATTCACAGGCTACAGACAAGCTGAGCCAGACTTGTGTTAATATCTGCTTTGTTATCCTTTCTCCATTGCCAACAAGGTTTGGGTTTGAATGGCCAAGAGCAAGCAGCCTGTGCAGCTCTCCTGACCCAACAGCTGCTGGTCAATATAGGGAACAGAGTACTAATCCCTGGAGATTTACAATGGCTTTTTTTATCATCAGGAACAGAGGGACAGTAGCACTAGTAATGGTGTTAGACTCCTTGTGTGGTAGGAAAGAGGTCTCAACCTCTACAAATGAAATAATTTGACAGTAGCTGCACTGTAACCCTTTTGCTCCTGACCTCTTCTGCCAGCATGAAGGGACAGCTGAGCTAGCGCTACACACAGCTCAATTCAGACCTGAGTGGAGCCTGTTTGGGATTTAATTGAACATCAGAAAACACAACCTAAGCATTAGAGAAGACTTGACTTTAGAATTCAGTAGGGTTTATTCTACAAATCTTAGATCAATGCCAATGATACAAGTTTTATGAATTCTCATTAAAAATACAAGTCAGTATAAAGATTCCAATAGTAATATAATGCATGATGATTCATTTTCAAAACTTAAGGAATGAATCTGGGTTTTGGACCATGCTACAGAAAAGGGGAACACAATGTAGAAGAAAGAATATTTAGTTTACCTCCCTTATTTGAGGAGGGGCCTGTGCCTTATTGCCACAATACCTGAAAAAGCAATATGAAGTGCATAGCAGTCTTGCCTGTGCAGTCTCTAGGCAAAACTGTTGAATTTAGTATCATAGTCCTCTCCCCCCGCCCCCCCTGTTCTGTTAATTAAGGTACATTTTGATAGCCTGACATCGCTATAATAACTTAAAGCTATTGCAGCACCATCCCCCATAATGATTATAAACAACAGTTCTTTGAACTGTAAAATGGTCTTGTGATGCACTGAAACTTTCCACCGTGCTGTCCATTTTATCCAGTCTTTCCAGGAGCACTAAATACTGATTCAAATCAAAGATGAATTAATTCTATATTCAAAACTCTCCCATCTTTTTTCTTTTTTAATGAAGTCTCAGTGCAGTCTAATACTCAAATGCCTTGTTCATAGCTTCAGGCACAGTTAGCATATAAATCAGACATGTTTTCTTGAACCTGGTATAATGAAAGGTATTACAGCTTTCACTAAACAGTTGAAATTTGGCCACAGAATTGCTAGATCAAATGCTCTGGAGTAGGAGAGAACAAAACTACCCTTTCTTTCTGGGAGCTGCCTGCACTTACAAGAGGATTAGGCTTTAAAAAGCCGTATCCCCAAGCCTAAATTTTAGAAAAAACAGTTATTATCACAAGAGGTAACTCTTAACAAAATGTGCACCTCCTCCCCCAAATGCTGTACGTACATCTGTTTATTCCTAGTGACATTTTCACCCTGTAAAAACTAATGGGTGTCTCACTTGTTGATCCCAGTCATTTCTTGTAGCAGAACCACATTAACATCACAGAGCCAGTATCATGCATCTATCTGCAAAAGCAGACAGGGAAACTAGGCTTAACAATATGCATACATGTCCAAACAGCATTTTGGTGCAGACAGTGACACTGAACTAAAACTCTGTTTTTACCAAAATATTAGCATAATCCCCCCCCCCCCCCCCCCCCGCCCAAACAAAACAAAAAACCAAAAACACTGGGTAAAAAGAAGCTGCTGACTTCCACACATCAGTTAAAGAAAAAACCCTCTTGCATAAATGGAGCAGCAGCACAGAATGAGCACAGACTTGGCTATACGAGTACATCTCTTCTGTAGGAATTTGCAAGAATTATCCACCCAACATCATACTATCATGTTTTAGCATCATACCAGTGGTGGCAAAATCTAGTCTCAAGCCATCGTGCAGACTAGTGGGAATTTCTGCCATACTGAACACTGCTGTGCTTGCTGTGAATACATATTGTCACTCTGCTTTGTCTCTGTAGTAAATGCATCTTATACTCTTAACAGTCACGTTGAGAAGTAAAACAGTTCAGTAGCCCGAACTGGGCTTTAATACAGTCAGGATGACAAAAAAATACAAGCATGTCATTAAACTGCATATATTATAGAAAACAGGTTTACTTTGCATTTGAATCACATTTAATAAAAGACAAGTTGGTCTGAAACTGTGAACTGATTCTATTTGGAACAAAGTATGGCACAGATTCCAAATACCTATGGACATTGTGTAAATAACACATTTTTTTCTCTTTGCAATGATTATCAATTCGCCAAAAATTGTGTAACAGTCGGAAGAATGAAGGAAAACGGAATTAGGAGAAGAAATAAAAAATGTCTAAGAATTGAAAATAACTGACTTTTATAAGAAACTTTATTTAACTTCATTGTTAAAAATGCATTCTCTCCTCAGAACAAATGCCACCATAAAAAACCCCAACAAAACTGCA
Source organism: Ceryle rudis (assembly GCA_033439905.1). NCBI lineage: Eukaryota > Metazoa > Chordata > Aves > Coraciiformes > Cerylidae > Ceryle > Ceryle rudis. The sequence goes on from JAAGNO010024055.1 coordinate 23,385, forward strand.
GTAGCACACACTTGCACTCAAAGGAAAACATGCAAAACTGATGGCTGAAAAAATTCTGCATAAAAATCCAAGACTTCAGGCAAACATTTGCCCCCAGGTGCCTTTAGGGACCCCAGATCATTATCAGCTTTCAGTGCAATGTCTCTTGCTTCCAATTGGTGGGGAAACATATGGCAGAAGCTTGTCTTCTGACACTATGTACACTCTCCCAGATGTTTGAAGCAAAACCATTCTCAGCTGTATTTTAAAATATTGTTAAACTGTTGCAGAAAGTACAAACAGAATTCAAGAAAATGTCAGAATCCAGTGAAGAAAAACTTTTGAGTTCTACCCTGTGCCATACACTTCTTAAAAAAAAAAATTTAGACAGAAAAACAAATTTTATTAATACACCCTCTTTGTTTTTTTTCTTTTATTTCTGAAAGCAGCTCTTTATGCAAATCAAAAGCAGTTCCTGAGTAACTGCAGTAAACAGTGTCTTTTAAATATTTTTGCGCCTCAGCTCTCCTGGTTTGGTTCTTCCTTGTTTTTCTCCCCACTTTTCAAGTTTAATCTCAGTTCTTATTCAAAAATGTGCAAGTTCAGTTAGCATCATTTCCAGAAGTCCAAAGCTTGCAGGCCTTCCTGCAACAACTATAAGATCTGCACACATGCTAGGTTGTACTCCTATACCTATTGCAGATTCAGCTCTCAAACCTGTACAGCATGCATTTTCACGTCTTCTTCAGCATACGCCGGGACTGCCATGTATGGAACTTACTGTAGGCCGTCTGCAGCATCTCTTCTATATGACTTACCAGCTGAAACATTAAGAGGGAAAAAACAATGTCCCAGCTACTCAAAAACAGATCCCCTCCCCTCCCTTTGATCAGATTCTCAGTTAGATTCTTCCTTCTATTCACTGAATAGCCTCACTGAAATCAGAGGTATGCCAGGCAGAGAGAAAGGACCTTAAGGCTCTACTGCATGTTATCTGTAGAGGGAGCAGTTCAGAGTTACCAAGCTGAGAAGGTCACAGGGAAGTGACACTTGGTGCTGTGTGTTCCATTATTGAGTCTGTGACCACTTAAAGTCCGACATGGTGGGAGCCAGTTTTGAAGTTGTTAAAGTTCTACTTTGTGGTGTAATGGAAAAATGAAACATAACTTCCCCTTTTTGTTGTCCTGTTTGGGTAATTTCAAGCTATAGTTCTTGACAGCTTCTAATATTACTCAGCAAGTTATACAGGGAGAGAAGACAGGCTTAACTGGGTACCCAACTTCCCTATGCCCATTTCCTAGTTAACAAAAAAACCTTAGTGCCCTAGGATAAATAGTAACAAAGCTGTCACCCTCTGATAATTATGATTCAAGTTATGAATATGCACCCGTGTAATTAGAGAGTATTGTCCCCTTACATTTGTGCTTAAATACTGTTTCTGAATCTTTTCTTGGAATGGACAGAGCTTTGTAACCTGAAATCTTTCCAAGTTGCTCCTCATTTTCACAACCTGAGAGAGAAACAGAAACCAGTGTTATCATCACTTGCATAGATGTTTCATTTCCTTTAAAAAGCTGTTCTCAAGAGAATACACCTTGTAACTAATTCTGGGGGCTACTTTATGCACAGTTCGAGGAAGAAAGGCTCCAAAAATACCAGTCTCTAACAACTCGAGTGCATATTTGTTTTAGAGGCAGGTGCAATATGACTCAAAGTGTAGTGTGCCACTGTGATCGTTATTATTTTGTTAGCTAATACTATAGATAAGATATTAAAAGAAAAATCTTTTTTTTTTTTTCTTCAAGCAAAGACTGTATCATGGATTTTCAGGCCACATTTTGCAGCAGAAAATCCAGCATAGCTGAATGCAAATTTTTATCTTTGTGTTCCATGTGAGGTCAAAAGAAGGAATAGCAACAGAAAAATAGTTACAATTATATCCTGGTTGTAGACAGACATCTCTTCTTGGAGGAAACTTTGCTCTACAAGGCAGTGTATGTTTCGAAGCTATGACCGAGTGATTTTTGCAATGCATACAAGAGTAAGGAAAATTTTCTTGGAACTGTTACTCTGGAGGTTATGTCAGAGTTGGGGAAGGAGGGCTTTAGTTTGTGTGTTTTAAACTGGCAATGAGCAATCTGCAGCTGAAATACAGCTGCCCATTCTGTTTGAAACTAGTTTACAGCAACTGCTTCTCAAGGGGGCTAATAGACATATGGAGACAAAGATGATTGTAACCAACAGCACCAGCAGAATCACTGAAAAAGTTTCACATTGTTTTGTGACCTTCAGTTCTCGGGGTAAGTGCTGCACTGATTAAAAGCACATAGCGATTTTCAAGCGTGTTCTCCCTTGAAGCAAGCAATAGGGCAACGGGAAATAGCCTCAAGTTGTGCCGGGGAGGTGCAGATTAAGTATTAGCAAAAATTTCTTCCCTGAAACAGGCTCCACAGGGAAGCAGTGGAGTCCTCATCCCTGGAGGGATTTAGAAGCTGTGGAGATATGGTGCTGAGGGACATGGTTTAGTGGTGACCTGGCAGTGCTGGGTTAATGGTGGCACTTGATGATCTTGAAGGTTCCAACTAGATCGATTCTATGTTTAGCAGTTCCATACTTCTGAGTTAATGACACTCATTCTAAACTGTGGTCAGGGCCACGCTAGGAAGCTCCACCTTACCTTTTCTTCTAGGAATGGTGTGTTAACAGGAAAGCAGGACCAGAAGTGTCGCAGCAATTCCCCTACTGCCACATACAAGTGTTTTAATTCACACTGAATGTCATTTGGCACCATCTCTGCAACAGGAAAAAGATTCTGTCATGCCACTCAAACTATCACATGAAAAATGAGACTGTAAGGCTAACAAAGGAGTTCAGCAATATTCACTTCTAGAATCACAGAAAGGTTGGCTGGGAGTGACCACTGAGGTGCCTCAACACCTGAAGTAAGACTACTAGCAGTATTAGATCGGGTCAGCTGCTCTATGGCTATGTTCTTGGAAGCCTGTAAATTATACAGGGAGATCTATGCCAGGCAAAGAATGGACACCAATGTTTGTCCAGGATTAGAAGCAGTATATTTGTGATGTTCTAACAGTGTGGCAGTGCTGCTTCTGGGACCAGCACCTTGTTCTCCGCACAGCACAGTGCTAAAAAAAGTGGTGGTCAGGCTCAAAGTAGTATAGTGCAGCACCCTGTATTTCAACTGTGATGGGTAAGAAAGCTTCACCACTTTTCAGTGCCCTAAAAAACTCATACTTGCTTTTTCAGCTATCTGAATTAGTTTCTGCTGCTCTTCAGACCAAGTAACACAAGTGAAACTGTAACACTTAAAAAACCCTACTGTGTGAAAAGAGGGATTCCTCTTCTGTGAGACTAAAGAAAAAGGAACTCAAACTGGTAGAAGTGTGACAACAGGGAAAGTGATGGTTGAATGGAGATGTGAGAAGGAGAGGTTGTTTGTTTTGTTCCTGCAGTCTACAAGAAGCTGTCTCTCTTTCACAGCAAGCTGTGGATCTTAAATGCAGGCTGTAAAAAAATCTAGTTCCAGGCAATTATCCAGACCTCACCTCCTTAGAGCCTTACCAGAGTATTCCTTTATTTTCTAAAATCCAGGAAAAAAAAAGTATCAGAGAAGACTAGTGCTGAACAGGCAGAACCTATTATCTGTAGGAGGACTTAGTATCACATGCATCCTTCATCACTTGCTCTGCAAAATTTTCTCCCATTCACTTGCCTCAGCACAGTTGTAGCCAGTACCACCCTGAAGGTGTGGCTGGGTCATTGCTTTCCTGTTGTAACCCAGTGTTACTCCAGCTACGTGTTTCCATGATTTCTTTTATCAGTGTAACATATTCTAAGAGAGAGAAGTGAAGCAGCAAGCCAGGTACTGCTGTGTAATGCAGTGAGAAATAATTGAAGTATTATATATCCTAAATCCTTACGGTTTATGGCTTGCTGTGTTCCACCCTGCATAAGTGCTCCTCCAGGTGACAGGACTGCAATAGTGCTAGCAGCATCACTACTTGAAAGAACCTGGAGAGAGAGGGAACAAATATTTCAGATCACTTTTTCCAACAAAATCTTTTAAAACTAAATTGTATTTGAAATCCAGTGGCAAAGATGCAGTTGAGCAGATACAGTGGAAGCTGTGATAGACTCTGCTCTTCTCCAGAATTAGACATAGTGCTTTGAAGTGCTACAGCTCATGCTTTCAGTGAAAGCTCTCCAGTTATGGACAAACCTACCTTTTCTTCACCCAGTATGTGAACTGACTGTGCAGGTACTTTGAAATGAGACAAAAGCATTACTATACAGAAATGTGACACATTCACAGTTGTGGCTTTTTTTCTTATGGCCAGATGTAGGTTTACTAAGAGGAAGTTCAGATGCTAGCTGGGCAGACTGGCTACGTGGCTATGCTGCCCTCCAGTTGCCAAGACAGAGCTTCTGTGCAGCCCACAGCGAGATCTACATCCTACCCAAGCACATTTAGGAGTGAAAGACCTGTTCAGTTATAAACCCACTTACTATGACCTCTTAAGACCGTGACATGCTAAATGTCAGGGGGTGGGATCAATATTATCAGTCCATGCTTCATGTTGCATGACTGCCCTGCTTTACTGCTTTCTATCTTTACCATTTCCTCAGCAGAACATGGTAACAGTAGAATATCACACTGAGTATCAGCAATGACTGAGTTACCTATTATTTAGATTTTAAACATGACTAGAAAGGTATCACCCAAAATTGCAAAATAAAATGAATAAACTTATCTTCAACAGTTTCGTTACCCTGAAAAATGAAGAATTCCAATAGACATGAGACACAAAATTATATAGAAAGCAAGATGCTAATATCAAAAAGAGATATTATTAAAATTTTGAGTATTCTTCCATACCTGAGTTAGTTTGGGTACATATGCTTCCATTTCTTGCCTAATACTATTAAAAGAATTAATTATATCCTGACTGGTTGCATATTGCTGTGATTGAATTGGAGTTGGACCATGATAATACCTGTGAAGTGTGAAAAAGAAAAAAGAGAAAAGTGTGTTAATCGGAGTGTTGGTAAAACGCAGCCCAAACTCGGTGGACAATTCTTGAAATGTTTCCCATTTTAGATGCTTTGCAACTGTTGATGCAACTATCTAAATCTGATTTATTGACAAACGGATTGCCATGTGGGAAGAGGGGGATTAGAGACTGTATGGCAGCAAAATAAGTGAAGAGCTTCTGTTGTTGAACCTGGGAGCATCATTGTGCTAATGAAAACTTATCTGTGCCTGGGAATATCATTGGAATGGAGGAATTCACACGTGCAATTGAAACTAAGCTAATTAAGTTTGGTGCACATTTGGAACTGTTCTTTTTTCTGTAGTTATGACTCCTTTTCTGAAGTTACATCTGTGGTTCTCAAACTCAAAGTCTAGAAAACAAGATGACTATTACTAGAAAAATACTAGACCAGTAAGTAGTCCAAACTATCCCAACTGAACCTTTTTTCCCCCCAGGGAGTGGATTTTCCTTGGAATTGTATATATTTTCACATGTAACACAGACATTTTTCCACTGTAAAACTGCAACAAAGTGCTGATCTGTGAATGCAGGTCTGTTAGACTTTCACAGAAATTACATGTCAAAGCCCCTCAAGTAGGTTTACAGAGACACTTAACTTGATGAAAAGCAAGATGAAATCAAAATATAAATTTAGAGACTAAATCATCTGATTTGGCTCAGGCTGTGATGAGAAACCTCCCAGAGGGAAGATGCTGAAATAGCCGTGTGTACTTTATTAACTTACCTATCAGACTTCTTTAAGTTTAGTGCAATAGTTTTAATGCTATTATTCTTTGTTAAATCTTCATATTCAATGGACTCCTGCAGTTTCACCTAAAATAAGCCAAATAATTATACACATTACTAATGAGGACACAGTTTGATGCAGCTAGTGCTTTTTTTCCCAGTTCAGAGTTTGAGCGAAGGGTTACTAACACCTTAAAGAGAATGAAAGTGTGGAATGGTTCATGGCTACCCTCTGGAAGGAGTAGTGCCCACAATTGTTTCAAGTGTGCAGTTTGGGAGTCTAGGCACTACTGTTCTATCTGCAAATTCTGGCCAAAACTCGTGGTCCCTGCCGCTTCCCAAAAGTGTTCTGCTATACACAGATCATTCTTTGTGCTCTTTATTTATGTCCATGTAGCTCCAGACTGGCAGAAATAGTAATTTGAAGGCTGGTGTACAGGAGTGTAAGACTAAACCATAATAATTACTCAAGCCATCCGGTGACAGTAGAGCTAGAGCTTTAGTGGTGAGAGATGGCAGCATAGTGATATCAGACTTAGCAAGGAGAAAACTAGTTTTGAACTCTCCTATTCTCATGCTACTCTTTCACTCCTCTTTTCATTTCTGCTAGTCCTGGTATATTGTTTTCTCCCTGGTAAAAATTGCAGTTTTCTGGGAAGTTGAAGCTGTTGACTACCTCAACATTTACCACCACGTGTATTCTACAGCCTTTTCTCAAAATATACACAAGGTTTTGAGTCTCCTTGGACTTTTCTATTTAGGCTGTCAACTCTATCAAGAATATACAATTTGGCTTTGTAGCAAGTGCAGTGCTCTCTTCCACTTTGTGAGCATAGAATAGGCTGTTGCCCTGTATTTCAATGCACCAGGCATCACTACGCTTTCAGTTTAACCTCACTTCAGCTTCTGACCTTAACATGAAGGCTGCCAGGTGCCAGTTTAATCATCCCCTCTACAAACAGTACACTAGACAGATAAATATTGGTACTTGAATGCCGATATCCCTTTTGGATGGATGTTCTCTAGAAGTTTTCAGGCATTTGGAAAAATAAAAAAGGAGGAGACATGATGACAAAAACAGAACTGCGTTGAATGGAAAGAAACAGATTTCTGGGTCTGATCAGAAGCCTGTTGGAATTTTTTTTAACTTTAATTGGGCACAGCTGGAGAGAGAAACAGAGCAATACTTCAAGGTGTAATTTACTTGTGTTTACTATCAGAGGTACAAATCTTCTTAGAGGCCCTTGTTCTTTTTCTATATGTTTCTAAGCAAGGCTAATCAAGTATTACTTTAGATGCGTCATAAAACAAGTAAGGAACCTTCAGCAATCTTTTGAGCTTCCAGTTCCATTCAATTAGAATTGCATCAGCTAACTTTATACCTTTTTCATTGGTGGCTGAAAGAAATCTGAATCCCTGGAGTTTCCATCCGTACTGCTGGTCTCACTGAAATGGTCATTTTGTGCTTCTCTTAAAATAGAGAAACAGCATTAAGAAGAATTCACCTCACAGGAAACTTAAGATACAAGCTAAAGACAAAGTAAATACATCCGTTTCAAAAACGTTATACGCAGGTACAAACATACATACTGTATGTCAACTTTTTTCCCCTTATGTCTTCATTTTTAGCAGTTGATCTAGATAGAAGGAACCCACTCCTCAAATAACACTGTCTGTCAAGGGGAAACAGAACAGCTGGGGGGGGTGCTTCTACCTCTCCTCAGAAATAGTAGCGTGCCAGAGATGCAAGTGAGACACAGCAAAATCATGACTGCATTAGGAATACTTTGCATACAGATTTATGCCAACCAGGTATTAGCAGAGTTATGGGAGCGCTAAGATACTTAGAATGTTTCAGAATAAGAGCTGTTGTTTTGTCTTTCTAAACTGAGAAACAGAAACACACTTTACTGAGAAAAGATTGTTTAAAGTCCAGTGCTCCATTTGTGCAAAACAAAAGAACAACATGATCCCTACAGCTACACAGAAGAAAGTATTTAATTAAGATTTCTCACAAGTAACATCTGCAGGATTTTGGTACAGTAGGAATCCTTGGGTGGTTGTCTATAAGCCAGTTCTAAAGCAGACTTCACATCAAACCCCTTCCATGCCTCTGAAGACATTTCATTTGTGAAGTTCACTGTAAATATACACAACCACCTGATACATTATTTTTTATTGGGCAGCGTACTGCACTGGCAGAATCTTTCATCTGATCCACCCATGCCACGCTGTTCTTTTGCTTCCTCATTTACTTACATCCATGCACCCCACTAGAAGATGCCCCAGCAGACCTGCTCCTGCAAGGCAATAGGAACTCCCTGCACCAGAGCTAACTGCCACACAGGGGACAGAACACTGCAGCCTTCACTGGGGCTAGGGAACTAGGGCAGAAATGTCCTTCCCTCTTGTAGTCTGCTTTGTATGATAACTTTTCTAAAGATACCATTGTCATTTGTCAGACAGCTTTGAAGAACTCTTAAAGTAAAATGGAACCTAAAGGTATTTTCATTTGTAGAGCAAAATACTTCATAAAAATGAAAAGGTTGGATGAGTAATTGAAGATGTATTTTTGTTTTGGAAATTCCTTAAAATTTGTTACAAAAAAAGCTTTTACACAACATTGAAACTTACTGTTTCCTGAGGCCAGCTGCAAGGACCATGGCACTATGATGATTAAAGCGTTTTATAATGGCAGCATTGCTACTTTCTCTAGCAGATTTTGAGGCATTTGATGTAGATGCCACAGAAGCGACACCATAGCCCTACAAAGAAAACAACATTAGCTGTCTCCTGCCCCAAAACCAGGAGGATTCTCTGTTTCCAAGCGAGTCAGGAAGCCTGTGTGCCACCTTCTCAGAGCTCTGAGTGATACTGCACCATCAGCTGAAGCAGTATTTTCTTACCCTGCCCCCCATCGCTTTATGTACTTTGAAAAGTCTTCACAGATTATTTTAGTCTCCTAACACTTGGCAGTTTTAGAGGTATGTCTGAGAGGAAAAAAAACCTTAAACAGATAAAATTATAAGACTATGTTATAAGTAAAAGCATAACTAACTTAAATTAAGGATCAGCTGTATGGAACAGACAGGCGTTGATGGCATGTAAGAGCTAGCAATTGTTTTACTGACCTCTTTTTAATATCTTGTGGGACAGCAGCAGCCCCCAGGCTGACACCTATCAGGAAGATGTGATATTACTAGGAGCTAAAAAAACCTCAAGCCTAGATGCTGGCAGTGTTCCCCAGCTACGAGGTGGCTGAAGCCAATGCACTTTACCCCAGGAGCAGCTTTATGCTTGCAGTTAACCTGCCTTAAAAGCAAACTAGGGCACTTTGCATCGCATTTCACACCTATCCTTCATCCTATTTCACACCTATCCTAAACTCCCATTCCAGTTTCAGACCATTAGCTTTGTACAGCTCTTACCACCCCCCCCCAAACAACCCAAACACAAAAGCAAGCAACCAAACCAAACACAAAAAATCCTCCAAACCCCACCACTCCCAACTTAGGAATTCAGCATTATATACAACTCAAGAGTTTAAGTTAGTCAGCTGCAAAAAAGGGCATCTTTAAGTTATTTCACATTATGGTATGCTATTTACAACAATTGATTTCATTTGTACTTAGAGGCAGATAATAATTCAAATTAGTCATAATTTTTGCAAAGTGTGATATTTACAGCTAAAGAAAACTGTAAAGAGTGTTCTTAAAATTAAGCTTAATCAAATATCAAAGTTCAAAGGGAGAACAAATGCAAAGTCTTTTTCCTGGTTTGTGTTACTCTCGCAGCTTCTAAAAGGTAGGAAGAAACCAGAGAGTCCAGTTCAGACAAAAAAAAAAGAGCCATCCAAGTGAGATAGTAATTCTTTAAAAAGGAAAGGTCTTGCTTTTACACCCAGCACACTAGAGCAGACACTTGAGGCACACAGGTCCACGGGCACAGGCTCATTTCTTTACACACATACAACTGTATAAATGTTGACCACCCAACCACTGCAGCAGCAGCCCAGTAAGTGATGTGGTTTAGAATTAACATTTGCAGGTATTTTACCAGGAGAAGGACCCACTTTTTCCTTGAATGAAACTAAAGGGGGACATGGCTGTATTTTGTTTGGGTGTGGTTTGCTTTTTTTTTCCCCAAATACTTACTTCATCTAATGTTTTATCTTCCAAAGCTGTTAAATCTAGCAGGGGGTTTTTTACTCCTTGAGACACCATTGTTTTTAACCCTGTATGAAACAAAGGAAAATAAAACCATGAAAAACTCTATCTAAACCAACATAAATAACTGGGATTATTAGATTATATTTAACCTTTAAAAGGAGAAGGCAAAGGTTCTGCGGATGCCCAAGTCTGGCTGTGACTAATGCTTTCAACACTTTTTAAAGTTCCATTTAAAATAAGCAATAGACTTGAACAGTTATTGTAAAAGATCATCTTACTAATTAGTGCAGTTTTCATCACCTTCTACATACGACTGAATACTGTTTGGTTAAAAAAGTCAACAAAAAAACCCAAACCAAGTAACTTGAAGATGCAGCTATAGTAGTTGTATAAGTGGGAAGTCCTTAATCATGTGATTCTTCCAATTTCAGTACTGTTTTGCTGCCTTGTCTTGAGTAGACTGGTAATTTGTATCTGGTGATAGTTTTTACTTGTGGGCTCCTAACACCATTCTTCAATATGTATGCTAATGAAAGCATTCTGTTCACTGATCTCAATTCTCTGTGTTTATCATCACAAACCTACCTCACTAGTCAGGTACTATTTTAAGATTTCACCCTAAAAAGGCTGACAGAGAACAGGGATGACAGCTCCTCGGGAAAAATCTTAAACAAGATCCACATTTGTCTGTTACTAGACTTGATCTGCAACAAAAGCTATACCTGTTGTAAAATGTGCACAAACCATAAAACAAAGCCTCGTGTAAACAAAATTATTCCATAGTAACTGATGGCACAGCATCATCAATCCAGCATGATAGCATATTATGGGATTTATCACAGAGTTGCTGTTGCACGAGTTGTAATAAATCTTATTTCTAGCCCTACCACTTTTTGAAGGTGGTTCTGTCACAAGAAATTACTGGCTATGAAATATGCCAAGGACAGCAAAGCTGTAGGTACTTTCAGTGACCATCTGTAGCTTTCACTTGCCAATTTGACAAAAAAGATGCCCAGGAAACAAACACTTGAAACACTGACTTCAGCTTTGCTAGGTTTACTAGCTACAGCTCTTGATGTGTAGCGTTACCCTCTACAGCTAAAACTGTAGCAATCGCCTGCAGAAACAAAGCCCTAAAGCTTACCTTTTTCATCCAGTTTGGCACATTCTGCAAAGAGATCTTTTGAGCCTGTATTGAGCCTGTCCCGATGGAAATAATGAGACTGAAAAAATCGTGTCCAGAATTCCTTCTCAGTCATGTTATGTGGAACATTTTCTGCATATTTCATTTTTACTGTGAACAAAAAACTGTAATGATTACAAACTGTTCCACAGACCTTAGTATGGTCTTTTATGTTAGTATTTCTTCAATTTCATGAAAAATAACAATTAACTGAAATGCTGAGTAGGAGAGTATCATGGCAACCAAATATCTACTCGCAATTTACTAAAAAAAAAAGTAAATGCAACAAGTTACAATGATATGATATATAGCAAAATAAAATTTTAATTTCAAAAGCAAGTTTTAACATGTGCTTCTTCCTATCCCTAGAACAAGGAAGGGACAAATCATGCAGAAAAATGAAGATATGGTCCTCATACTTCCAGGCTCAGCCTAACATTATCGACTTCCTTCAGTAAGATAGTAAAAAACAAATCTTAAATGCATATTTTTGTTATTTAAAGCACTAGCCTTACCTGCAGGATATGTTCGAAATATGGATTCAATTATATCTGAAGTCAAATTATACCTCAGACCATTGCAGCCATCTGTTTGAGGCCGTACATCAGCCTAAGAAAAAGCATACAGGGAGGAAAAAGTCATGCTGGAAGGCCTTCTGTAACTGGAGGAAAGGAAAAAACTGGCACCTTGCAATCAAATTCTGCTGCAGGTAAAATAATCATCTTCCTCTAATAATTCACAGCATATTTGATCATAAATAGGTATTTTTGGGATGAGCAATGAAAGAGCACACATTAATTTCTTTATTATACTTGCCACTTAAGGGATGATTCTACTAGTAGACTGTAAGCTTTAGAAGATGAAAACAAAGACCACTCCATCAGTCAGATGAAGGTAGGCTCACTTCAATGTATCCTTGTTTCAATGTAAAAATAGGCACGATTACGGTGTATGACTGAACTTTGGTTCTTCATTCAACAATTCAGCTAATGAATAATCAGTGATGACAAAGAAGTGACAACAAAGGATTTATGGCTCTTACACCTTATTTCCTTATACAGTAAAGACATCTCAGTATAACTGATAAAAAACATTGAATTTTAAAATGGAGGGTAAGCCTTAGACAGAACTTGCAAGTTGTATCTCTGTGATTTCTTTAAGGAGCTCTGGAGCAGCAAGCACTCACATGAAAAAGAACATGATTGCATTTGTTGCCTTCTTTTCTTCCTTTTCCTGTACATCTAAATTCTAGTTTTTGTACCACCTTCTTCCTTTGCAGAGAAACACTCACTCCGAGAAGAGCCAGATAGTTATTTTAACATGAACTGGAACGCAAATATCTGAAGTTTTCTTCTTTACAAATGCAGAGTACCCAAACCCAACCAGTTATTTTAAGAAAGCTTCAGTTTTGAAGGTTTGGGTTATTTGTCTATCGTGGTCTGTTCCTGCTGTTTGTTTTTTTGCTTTGTGGTGTGGGTTGTTGTTGTTGTGTGTGTGTGTTTACTTGGTTTTCTTAAAGTTAAGCTATAAGAATAATGGGAGATAGGAAATAAGAGCAACTAAGTTAATTTGGTAACTGATTCAGGTATTTCTGGGGGGGGGTGTGTGTGTGTTTGTACAGCAGCTAAGTCATCAACCAACTCCCACCTCCTCTTTCCCTCCCAAGCCCTTTGTGTGCACAGTCGTTACAAACGTAGAAGTAGAGCTCCAGTGAAAGAGTAAAAATCTGTATGAATTTTGTTGTAGGAGTCGAAACATGTCTCTGGGAGGAATCTGAAGGTTGTACCTAGATTATTCCTAGGCTGCATTAGGATTACTGAAGCATGGTTTCTACAAATGCATAACATAACTGAAAGCTGGAGAAAGAGAGAGATAAAATGAGCTTTCAGATATACAAGTTGTTCTTCAAGTAGCTGAAAGCATGTACTGGCTTAAAAAAATTGGGGATGGAACAAAACCTTCTGTGTGAAAAGTCTTCGCAGCTTCATTTATGCATGTCAGTGCTGCAACAAATACTCTTTTTAGCTTATTAATACACTGTAATCTAGTGACTGAATTCACCATGACTCCTGCCTTAAGGAAGGCAGAGCAGCAGTATAAATAACATCTGCCTATTGTTAAAATTTAAAGTTCAAATTGAGCATCTTAAAATGACAAAATTTTGAGGTTTAAGATTTATCTAAAATCTTTACTTTTTTTTTAACTCCTTTACACTTCTAATGGTCTAACTTACATGCAGAGAGATGTTAAGTTGAAAAAACAGGAAAGAACAGTGTGGGAATAAAACACATGAGCAGAACTCTCACTTTCCCCAATTTGTTTAGTCTAGAATGCTTCAGAGGTTCAACGTACCAGAAATGCTGCAGAGATGCCCACGTCCTGCTTACTAGGTGCTGCAGAATTATCCCCTGCATTCAGGCTTAAACGGTTGGCCCAGAATTCTTCAGCACTGATTACATGGCTCACAACAAGGTCTTTATAGAGCTGAAACAAAACGGGATCTTCTTGCAGCATTCTGGTAAAAGAATGTATTGAATAGAATTGAAATGTTGCAGAATAAATCACTAAGATTTCCATAACTAATGTGCGTTCATAAAAGGAACAGAAACCAACTTTTCCTTCAAAATGCTGTGCACTTCTCAACAAGACTGTGTAACAGCCAACCTCAGCAGCTGTACTTGTCTCTAAAGACTTAAAGGATTAAAAAAATGTTTGAGGAATAGCATTAAATGCTAGAAACCAGTCATGACTAATGTGAGATTAACATCTTGTCCTAAAATATTCTGTGTTGCTGTTGTCTTTTCATGTCCAGGACTGGAGACTCCTGAACTGTAAAAGTACAGTGGATTTTCTTAACTTCCATAAGAAAGGCCTCACGGGAGGTGGTGGGGGAGATATTTCATCACTATCCAGTTCTTGTTTAGATTTTTAAAATTCTGTAGTTACAGGTCTCTATTCCAGTGCAAGAGCTGAGGTGACAAAATGTGTGGGATAAAGTACTTTCTATACTACACTGAGTTGTTTGTTCATTTGTGTTTCTGTTGGTGACAGTAGGATCTTCATCACTTAACTATTACATGCAGCACAAGTGCTACAGTAACACTCAGTGGCACTTCTTACAGTGGGGAATAATGTTTACAGAAGTTATCACCCAAATATCAAGAATTACTCTTACTATCCAAAATGCAAAGCATGTATGCACCTGAAACTTAATTCCTGTTTTAAGCAGCTTTTCATAGAGCTGTGTACATAACTGGAAACCTACTAGGCTATTTTCAGGGAAACATATGTGTGTGTTCACAATCAGCCAGTAACCTCAACTATCTTTAGCCTGTACCTCAGGATCTTGATCGTTTGTTATCAAAAAATAGTAAAAAAAAAAAAAAGAAATCTTATGAATATGTACTGCATGGTCTAGGAAAGAACATTCAGTCTGGACTGAATGAAAGTCTGGAGCTGCTCTAAGGATGAAGTGGAAGTGAAAACTTTGTAGCAGGACATCCCTATTAAGTTTTAACCACCAAGGTTCTTCCAGTTTTTCTTGTTGGTTCAAATATGGATTAGTGGCAATTCTTACAAATTAGTGCAGCAGGAAGCAGTCTGTTACTATAGTTAATTAATACTTGGAATTTTGGTACATACCTGACCCCCACATATCAATAATGAGAGGAAGTGCCATAGGGACTCCACGTGTAGTACCCTTCCAGAAGAGGTTGAAAGTTTTTTGCCTTATCTGTTGCACACTAAGCTAATGAAGCCCCATCACTAGACTTGGGCTTCTAACCATCAAAAGACCACACTACGACTGAGAATCTCTGCACATACTGTCTTTTTTTCTACATAGAAAAGCTCTTAACACCATATGGCAAAATACTGTAGAACTCCATTTCAGGACACAAAGATTCAGAGCTAAGACTGCTCGTGTACTCAGTATTAATACTGAGAAATGAGGCATGTAGCATAAACTGTTGGTAATAGTGCCAGAGCAGTCCATAGTGGTCGCTGTGGAATTGGAACCAGTTAATCCTGCATGTGTCAGAGCTCCAGCGCAAAGGTTCTTGCCTTTCTGCTGGAAGTCTCCTTGTAGAGATCCTATCTGCCCAACAAGGCAATGCTCCTATGCTTTGAAAAATCTAGCTGTAACTAAAGTTCAAAGCTAGAACAGTCGTTGGAAACAGAAGCTAATAGATACAGGATTCACAGCAGATGCTACAGTGAAGTGAAACTCATCTGTGGAGATGCAGAGGTGCTCTGTGGCCACAAGGACTGGTTGAACACAAACATTTTAAATGAACAGAAATATATATCTTAAAAGCCCTTTTGGGAAAAGGACTTGGATCCTAAATGTCTTCTCCAAACATTTTTTAAGAATAAACATCCTGTATGCCAAATAACCAACTACTGTCTCTCAACACCAGGAAAGAAGATTTGAAGAGGAAGAGGTTATACAGGGAGGGGGGGAAAAAACAAAAAACCAAACCAAACCAAAAAAAACCAAAACCCCCACAAATCAAGGAAGGTGAAAACTTCTGGAAAAGAAAAAAAAATAAATCTTTCAAGCAGCTTTTCTAACCAATACATATATACTTAAGGCTAAAGAGATAGTTGAGTGCTTTCATCTTGTAGCCCTGGATAACAAAGACTGGGTGGCAGCCGGGCTGGCTGCTTTTATACCTTGAGAACACGTCAGTGAGAACACAAGTACAGACTCAACACGTTATAGTTATGTAAGTCTCAAGGAACTGCCTCTAAATTGAAAGCAGAGAGATTTTTACTAGGGAAGCAAATGCCGTATCACTAATAATGTTGCAATAACAACTGTTAGCAGAAGTGCACTATAGTTAGGTAACAGAACAACAAAAACCAAAAACGAAACAGACCAAAAAAAAGCAAACCCTTCAAGGCTTCTTTTCCTTTACCTGTTCTTCTCCTCAAGTTCTTTATTAGCTTTCCTTTTGAACTTGGGCAACAGTTGTTGAAGAAGATCCTTTACTGCATCTCGCTCCTTCACTGCTGTGCTTTCATTGGAGAAGTGAAAGTTGGTTGTGTCTCCTGCATGCAACACTAGCTGAAGCTGAATTTTAGCTTTACCTTCTGGACTGATTTTCTGGCCTAGATTACACAGAGTATCAATTAGCAACAGACAGTAAGCTTATACAAGAAACTCTCTTGAGTATTTGCTTATAAGCAGTTATCCTCATCACCCAATTAAGTACTATTTTCCTGTGTGTGAATTGCAGCCACAAAAGTGGAACAGACAGTCTTCTTAAATTAGTTTGAACCCTGACCCTTGTTCTCTCTAAAACACAAGACATGGACACCAGTACCTATTGCTTGGTATCCTTCAGCTACTGCTCAGAAGCCCGGATTCATCTTTGCATTACCCACATCCTCCATGAGAAAACTGCTGCAAATCAGACTGTGTCATCACCTGGACACTTTAACCTGGTTCCAATCCAGGCCGCTGCTGGAAGGTGACAACCTCGCTCCCCCTTTCCACTTCTTCCTGCTGCTTTTGTCGTACGAGCATTAGCATTCGTGCAGCAAGCCGCACTGAGGAACTGGTTCATTGGAAAGTAACCCCCTTTTGTTTTTCCAGCTGGACCAGTTCCCACAGAAGAGAAGAGGTAAGAAAGCGGATGGAGGGTGGGGTGCAGCATGCCTGTTGACAGCAAAGGTAGGCTGGTTTCAAGTGGTGTGGTAAGCACGTTTAGCCACTCATACTCCCAAAGTCGAGCTCCAGTGCCTCCAAGGTGCTATTACACCCTCATGACTCACAAGAAAAACCCAACTCCTGCTTCTTTTCTCGTAACCAGAGGGAGCAGAGGCCAGAACAACTACGTTTATGGGCTGTTGCGCTATACTGACTTCAGTGCAGTGCTGCAAATGGCACTAACCTAACTCTGAATCTTACCCCTTTCTCAAGTGCAAGTGGGAGATGGGAACAAGATGTCACCACTAAATCACCATCTCTACTACAAATTTACAAATACATCCTCCCCCCCCCTTTTTTTTTTTTTAATTTTAGATGACAAAAACCAGAATCTTTCATCTAAGTTGAAAAGACTTCAATGCCTCTACATGTAAATACTTATAAACTATAGGCAGCCTAAGTGTAACTAAATTGCTAAATAAAACCTTCAGAGCTGGCTATTAGAGGTGAATGGAGCTTTAAAGCTCCTTATCACAGTCATACTTAAGAGCATATAAGTTCTGATTCATCACACACTTTTGGTCATGCTGCAGTCCTTTTATGTGACTTTAAACAGCAAAAATCGCTAAACCTTTGCTATGTGATGCATCCAACTTTCTTTTCATTCCTCCTTTGGCATTACAGCACGTGGAATATGAGCACTAACTGGAGCCAGAAAGGCAGCATGCTATAGATATTTACTGTTCAGTTTTGAATTGCAAGTACTCTGCTACTGCAACAGCAAACACTTATTTGCAATGTTACCAATTAGGCCAAACTAGAGAAGTCAGCACTTCTGAAGCTATGCTGGGTGAAAATAAAACAGCAAAGTTCATTTTATATGAGAACTGCAACAGCTTTAGATGGATGGTTTTAACAGATGCCATGCTAGCTAGTTTCTGTTGTAGACCCTGAAAATTCTGTACCCTCCTCCCACCCTTCCCTTCACAAGCATATGGCATAGATTATTTTTCAGTTCAATTCACTGCAGAAGTTTATCAGATGTTAATAGTAAATGCGGTATAACTTAAACATTTGAAGACTACATAAGTTCTGCACTAGCATCCTTAATTAACTGGTGATACTTCACCATGGTTCCGACCTCTGCTGCTACACAGAATAAACCAGTCAAAGCTTCAGACCATTGCAAACTTCCTAACTTACCTACTAGTGTTTACGGCAAATAAGCTTTGGGCTGTATTTAAATGTTTTATTGCAATGTTGCTGCCTGAACCTGGAGTAGGAGAAGTGTTCACTTACATTTTATATCTGCGTACATATGGCTGATGGTGAATCGGTCTTTGCCTTCAGGTGCCCATGCTATCCTTTCAGCCATAAGGTAGAGAGCTCCATCCTGCTTCTTCTGACGCACCTTCTTTACAATCAGTAACACTTCTTCAGATGATGTTGCCATTGTGGCTATAAGGAGCTATTAGAAACATAGTTGAGCCGATCAGTATAACTATTTTTGCTGTAACCCTCTCACTACTCCTGTCTATATCAAAGTACAACAACCCACCTTTACCTGTTAATGCTTACATCATTTTTGAAATATTCCAGAAAACATGCTGACCTCTGTCAGTTCAAACAGCAATTTATTTAAACAGAACACTGCCAGCTACCTAATTAATTAATCTAATTATTTTGCTGATAGTGTCTTTTGTTCCACTAAAAGACCCACAAATCTTACATTTAAACTGATAATTAATTTTTCCTGTTTTAACGTTCCTTTACTGGTTTTTCAAGTTCAGAAGAATACTGAAGCTAAGCATTGAAAGAAATTCCAAATCTCCTCTGGCATTTGGCAGCAATTCCCTTCTTCAGTGTGAATGGCAGACGTTAAGTCCTTTCAGAAAAGGAAAGGATACAAGGTATGTGAAAAATCATGGATTTTCTTTTCTCTGTGCTGAAGGTAAGGTAGCCCAGTTACACTCGGGTTCTCATTGTGTGGGTCTTGCCCAAGGTTTGAACAATGTCTTGTCCACTTGTTTCCACCTGGCCAGTTTCCTATCCCTTCTCCCCCGGAGTCTGAGCAACTAATGTTATACCTGCTTCAACACAATAGTAATTTTGTCACCAGTCTCACATCAACAAGCCTTTTGATACTTGCTGTGTCGTCCTCCCCAGCAGTCACCATCATTCGTCCCTCAGTTCACCTGACAGCCTTAAATTTCTCAAGAGCTGAAGGACACCGCAAGTATTGCTACTTTCTATTAACGCAGGCGTACACCTATCGAAAATGTACATATCTTTGTTTGCTGTAAATATTTAGTCTGTCCAATTATTGTATTTTGTACATTATAAGCTTCACTACTGATAGCTAAAATCCTGTTTTCAAGTGCCAATACGTATGTTTCATATGCTTTAGAATACCTGTAATATTTGCTGGGGCCTACTTCAAACGGCAACCTGCATCAGCTCTCATACTACTAATAGCTATCACAAAATTATAACTCTAAGCATTTAAGTTCTCATACTTTATTTTTTTTCCCTTTAAAAATAAGCAGAAGCAAGATAGGATATATTACTCTGATGATCCGGACAGAAGCATAGCATTTACTTCAGCAAAAGCCTTACTGTTTTCAAAATGAGTTAAGGAAACTCCTAAATGGAAAGACTTAATGGCAAAAGCGCTCTGCTCCATCATTTTGGTCATGCAAAGCTTTGCCAAAGACTTGAGGGATGCTGAGCTGAACACAAGGTTTCACATCGGCACCACTGCAGCAGGCACTAGAACACACTGTGCCACGTCCGGAGCAGCCCTGCTAATACTTCTCTCTCAAAAAAACCCGCATGGCAGGATTTCAGGGCTGTTTCCTACCATAATCCATTAGAGGCTCCCCAGCAGCATTATTCTCTTTCAGTACTATTCACACTACCATTTTATGTGGAGCTTCCTGTTGCAGGTCTGTAGTCTCTCATCAGTACCTTATCCTGACTGGAAAAAGGCAGCTGGCTGTGGATGCTAACACACTACAAATCTTGACATATGAACGACTGTGGATTTTCGACTTTTTTTTCTCCTTTTGTTGCTTTACAGTCCTTTAAGGTCATTATTATCCAATGCAGTAGAAACAAACCTACAGAATGCAAAGGAATTAAACCTGTACCAAACAGAAAGAAAAATGAAAGCTCATTCTGACGCAAGTTGCTTTGCTTTCCTACCCTGCCATTTCACCCACCTACAACCAGTCTTTCAACTATGGAAGAAAACTATCCACAGCTGGCAACTTCTCCTTTACAGCTGCGGTGCTTCTAGCACAGTCCCCTGCAGTGTGCAACCCGTGAATGCACAATTATCCCACATGTGGCTCATTCTACCTCCCAGGAGGGTGAACACACCAGCTCACTGCTGCTCTTATTTGTGTCATTGCTGTGCTTCCTTTTTCATGCAGTAATTGACAGTGGCAGTAGGATGATACAACTCACAAGCACAGTATTACCTAAAATGCGTAAAATCCTGAGCCGTCTTTTGACCAGTACGTCACAAAGACTAAAAAAATTATTAATAGTGAGGATTTGGGAGAGTTACTGTCTTCTGTTAATGAAAACAAGATGGCTTCTTGTTACAAGAAGTACAGGAAAAAATGCTAAAATAGAAATCTTGCTGGGCCACTAGAAAAGCGTGAGGATGGTCTCCTACCGACTGCCGCGGGGAAGGCTACGTCCTCACTAAGCACCCACAGTATGCCAGTCATTTTCTTTTTTTTTTTTCTGGACAGTTAATGCTTGCTATGCAGAAGGGTGAGAGCCATCAATGATCTATTCATGCCTGCCCAAACCTCATAACCTCTGCATTTAACAACTGAAGTTTCCAGGAATCAGTACGGTGGATGATGACACGGCTGCTGAAAGGGGCAAGAACTGCACTGTGCCTCTGGACAAATTCTGTTATTTTACAGCTTTAAGTGACAACTGGAATTGGGAGTTTGTCAACTGTGCACTCTGGAAAGCAAACCTTTCTCTGCTTTAAGTGTCTTTGAGAACAGGAAGGTCAGACAGTTTATTTTAAATTCTCCACCGGCAGAGCTTTTGAAATGATGGTTAATAGTGGATGGATCAATCAGTAGCCCTAACCCCTAGGATATGACTTGTCATCAAGCCTGTCTAGAAGATAATTTCAGCTGCAGTTTATATCTGGCCAGGTCTATCAGGATACTTCAGTGTTAGCATAAAACAACAACAAAAAAAGGTCCTGTTTGATTATCCACCTATAACCCTTCCCTTCTGAGCTCTGGGGGAGCCAATACAGCTTCTGGAAATACCAACACATTCCAACAGCTGTCCTTCCTCTAATACAACAATTCTTCCCAAACACTTCTACAACCAAGTGGCTCTCTCCTCTGTGCCCTACAACATCTACTCTGAGTGGTCTCCAGTACCAACCTGTCACTCCACTCTCTTCCCCTGTGGTTTTGTCGAGTTCTGAGCAGAAATATAAGACATATTTACACATGAATAATGCTAACTGGGTCAGGGTTGGCAGGGGCTGTCAGGCGAGCTCTGACAGATTGGATACAGGCCTTGCATGCTAACGGCCAGGACAGAACAGCAGTGGCATGGGCACGCAGCCCAGCGACCCCCGGGTGGGGCCGGGAGCTGGAGGAGCAGCCCCCAAGGGGCAGCGGCAACCTGCCAGAGGAACACAGCTCAGCAGGATGGGGAGGGGGTGGGGCGGGTGGGTTGGGTGCGGCGCGGGCGTGTCATCGGGCGATTGGGAGGAATGATATGATACCTGGTCCTTCGCGACCAATGAACAGTAAAAATATGTTATGGGCGATAGTTAGGGTGAGCAGTGCCATTAGGAATATTAGGGGGTA
>JAAGNO010024057.1:20429-33255 GCA_033439905.1 Ceryle rudis
AATAAATAAATAAAAAGAAAAAGAAAAACACTTCACTTCCCCTCTCAAATATCCTCGGCCAACTTGAATCTTTAAAAAAAGTAACTTCATGATTTGGGACCTGTTTGTCATTTACATGAAGGTCACTTCACACTGATCTGGCTGTGTAAATGGGCCATAAGTTACTTCTACACCCACTTGAAAGACCTCTTACGCTTGCCAGAATGATGTAAAATGGCTTCAGTATAAGTGAGAATTCAGACTCTTATTTTTAAAGCACTATCCCTTTATAGAGATGCATCAGTCAAGCACATTATATTCCACTCATGATTTTAATGGAAGCCTGCAACTTGCAGAAGGCAAGCAAATGGCCACTGACAGCATTACAGCAACAACACCCAGGACAGGCATGAACCACAGCAGAAGGTCCCACAGCCTCCAAAACACCTAAAGACCTCCCTTTTAACATGTGACTAGCTCTGTTGACTGTTCAAATGCTTGAACAGATAAGCAAACTGGTAGTTTGAGGCCTTTTAACACATGGAAGGTGCAACCCACCAAGATGTGAGAGATTTGTTAGTGTTGAACTTGGTCAGATCTTTCCACTGCTGTAGCCTTAGTGATTTCTTTTCTCATATGCTCAGTCCAGCTGTGATAGGATGATTTTTGTGCAAACACGCCTACTTGCACATGAGTTAATAATTGTAGCTGGGGGTCTACAACTTGACTGAATGTTCATGCTCTTTTGTATGCCAGCAGCTCAGTGCTGTGTGGCTTATTTTGCGTAGAGAACTTGTCAGCTGTGGTGGTGGCTTTTGATTATGTTTAATAGAACCCAGCTTGAAATTACTTGTTTTAATATTCTTTGTAGAAGTTACCTTTGTGACCTGGATGCTTTGTGCAAGAAACAGGATGAGGTAAGTTAGGAGTGAGATACAAATTACAAGAATTGAGACAATAATTTGTTTAGGCAGTTTGGTGACTTGATTGCACTTAAATTCACTCTAAACCCCAAATAGAGCTTAAATGGGTTTGAAGTACAGAGCTCAAACTGATAGTAAGACTTGTGTGAAACATGATTTGAGCTTAGTCCAGACTTCATTTTTGTGGGCCCTGGGAGAGCTAACACATTCAGATCCCCAGGCAGATGCCTCCCAAATCTCCATCACTAATCCCCAAAAGCCTTCTGTTATTCTCTCATCTCCATCAGGCTGAAACAAACCTTCTCACCTTTGTGTAGCTCCCAAAGCAGGAAAACCCAAATTGTCTCTTAACTTTTGGAAGGAGATGGCAAAACCAAAATCTTCATTAACTAGTTTTAATCAGTGCCAATTGCTCTCACTCGTGCATCATTTCAGTCAATGATGTGATATTTAATAAAAATATCCCATTTCACACTACCATACTATGACTTATACAACTAAATGTTTCTATAAAAAGATACATCCAAAAGGCTAGTTTGTCCTCACATGCATCTCCACCATTATGCATTTGACCTTTATTTCCCCTAATTCTTAATTTAAGGTCTCTTATTTATCTCCCTAACCAGTGGGCTTGTGTAAATCAGATCTCATTCCCTTCAAAGTAATTATCAACCAGGGAGTTGTTAATTTCATTTTAGATCTATTTATGTGCAAAACATGAATAACAAAAGGCCCACGTGTTACTGCACCTCAAAAGTGTGAGCATTAATACCTTGGAGTACATGCAGATATTTCTTTAAGACAAGATGGGGAGAGGCCTGACAACTGGGAATTTTCAAGTGCCAGATTTGCATCCTGTGCCTCTTGAGACTCCAGGTTTCTGCTACAGGACTACAAGCTGAATGGGGCTAGCATGAGGCTGCTGGGTAAACTGAGGGAGAAAACAGCCCAGGTGCTCCATCTGGAGCTTTCACAGCCCTGCTGCCCAGGGGAGCAGTGGACTGTATCAGCTTCAATGTGCAGGTAATTTCCAGCATCTCCCTTGAGCCCTGGTCTCTGAGCCATGTGGTGCTTATGTATCTCAGCTTAGAGCTATGTCTTGTAAGATGCAGGTAGTAGGGTATAGAAGTTTAAGGAACTGTGTCCTCAGCCTACCAGAAAACCATTCTTTAAGCAATCTTTGAATAGGTGTATATTGTCTTGTCCAGAAGTGACAATCATGAAAGTCTAGCAGACAAACAGAATGCTCAAGAAATTCCGTGTCCAAATGAAAGTAGCAAGTAAAGAAAAAGGAGGCAGGAGATAATCAAGGAGAAAACATGGCAGCAGTAATACAAGAACTAAAGTCATCTGACCAGTGTCCAGCCAGTACGCTCAGGAGAGTAGTGGATAGGTCTGGTGCTGCTCTGCAATACAGATTTCATTGGTCTCATATATCCCATTACTGACTGCACAGTCAAGTTCGTGTCATATCTGGAAAGGGCAGTGGAGGCTTCTGTTCTTCTGACAGAAGAACTGTTACTCTGTTTTGTTTTCCTTTCCACAGACACAAACCAAGAAGGGAACAGAAAATATCAGTGCTGGGAAAGACTATTTTTTATGAAACAAAGTCAACACAGACCAGAATTATGAGGAAAAAACTGCAGACAGCAAGACAGGGTGGGACACATAGAGCTTGTGTTTCAGAATAGTACCAGTGTCACACTATCCTCCTCCTCCCAAGCAGGACCACAAACATTGCTCCAGCTGGCCCTGCTCAGAGGCAGAACTTCTGGAAGCAGCAAGTGTCCCTGGTCACTTATTGACTCTAAATATATGAAAACCAAAACTAGAGACATTTTAAAAAGTGTTGCATGGAAGTGCTATACCATTTTTTTTATCCTCCCTTTGGCTGAGAGGTCCAAGGAACAAGCCTCACTTCTCTTTTGGGGAAGGATACGGAGGCAGATAGAGACCTCCAGCTTTTGTTCCAATATCCATAGGATATTTCAGAGACAAAATAGTTTCCTCTCCTCTTATTTCCTCAACTTTTTTTCATGAATGGGGCTCCAAAACAGCTTATTCCAAGGTACAGAGGTCTGATTTTACTGACAATTTCCGCTTGCTCAATTTACTCACTGCTGCTATCTCTGTTATTACATCCATTGCTGTTATTCCATCAGCCTCCCAAAACAGCCACTATCCCAAAAACACACCACTCCAGATTTACCTCTTGTCATGACTCAATAAGCTCCAGCTCCAAAAGTTTATTTTTGCATGAGATTTTTTGAATCAAATAAATGTTTTCCTTCTTGCTAGTACTGGCATGATTTGTTACTTCACCTTTCATAGCCTAGGCTAAAGGGGATTTGTCTCTCTGTACAAACAGAAACCTAGCACAAAAAGTCAGATTCCAGTCTTCTGCTACTCATGTAGCTGCTAGGGCTATCACCCAGCCAGGAATTAGCGGCAGACTGCACAAAGCAGCATGAAATAAAGTTAGTGCTGATCATAGCAAATTCTGATGCCAACAAAATAGAATGAACAAAGCATACCCTCATCATTTCCTAAGTATGTAGTGCAACTACCAGAATCTTTCTGGAGGACACCACACCCTCTTTTGCCCCTTCTTTCAAGCTTTCTGCCCACTGTTCCTCCTTTACCCCCTTCAGATAGGATAGGACAGGACAGGACAGGTCTAGTAGCCTATTAAACCTGATTATTGATGCCACAATGCCCATGAACTGGGCAACTCTTCTGCTGGTAATTAGACAAGTTGTAAAATTACTTCTTTCTTTCATAAAGGTTAGCCATAGGTGGACAAAGGTGAGTTAATTCTAATATTGGCAGCTGAGTTACACATGCTATGCACACACACACGGACAAAAAAATCCTCATTATTAAATCACAAAGCAATTAAAAAATTAAAAATTTCATAAGACCCCACATAAAAGAAATACAAGTGTTTAATGATGGATTATAAAGTGAAAGTGAGAAAAAAGTAAAAACTCAGCTGTCTCAGGGGCTTCCCTTGCAGCCTGTGATACTGATTTCTGTCTTCACTCTCACACAAGCCGCAAGAGCTAATAAATTCCTGGCTCCCCTGCCTGGGAGCCAAGGCCGATTAATATCTGCCTACCTTGTTACCTAATTCATTATGGAATAGCAGTTAATTTGATTTGATATTATTTTAATAAAATTCTGTAATATATTAGATTGTTTCAGGCTATCAAAATAATTTTCCAATTATTACGGTTACTCAAGCAAGTCTTTTTTTCCCTTCATGAGCGGCAGTTGGTCTGACTCAGAATACATTAGCTCCTACAGCTTCATCCTGGCCAGAGAAATACGAAGTATATGCATGATTACACCAGAAATGTTATTGCCAGTAATGTGAGACTGCAGATCAAGGCACAGAGTCCAGACTGATGTGCAATTACAGGCCCTCATGACATCATGACATTTCTGATTAGCCTTCATATACAAATGAGTTAATGCATTAATATACATATATACAGTTACACATACACATATGTGCAAACATGCGTGCGTACAAGTATCTGTTATTGTCTTGTATCCTCAGTGTTTGAGGGGCAGCAGAACATGAAGACAATGTGGGATAAATGCTGCATCTCACATGAACTTGTATTACTTGCTTCTGGCATGGGTAGTGCCAGTCTGGCCAGCAGGAGAGGGTGGATGAGTTTTGCAAGCAGTGGGAGTTGCCTTTTTTTGCTGTCATCACTTTTGGCAACTTCAACAAAGAGCAACTTACATCCCTGTTTAGGAAGCGTCAGGCTGTTCTTTTCTCTTGGTTGTGGTTAAGTGTTTAAGATCCAGAGAAAAGAGAGGACATGGTTGGAACTTGATTGAAATAGCAAAAGGCAGCCTACATAAAAGAGCAGGTGCAAACAGAGTGATTCCGTTTGCAGATGCACTGAATGTCACAACATTTCTGCCTGGGTACATGAGAGCATCTTCATCACATGCTTCTGGGGGTTACAGGGTAGCACACAGAATGCTGTCATGGCTTGATCCTAGTCCCACTGGACCAAGAAAGAGTTGGCCATCATTTTCATCATCTGCATTAGTAATTTCATGTAGTGTGTACAACATAATAGAATTGATCAGCAGCTATATCTCACCCTTTCTACAAAACTTCCTTAAAGGGCTTCTGCTCACATGAATATATACAGCATGTGTACCGCCATACAGTCAGGAGAGGGTCCTGAATTTTAAATGGTGGAAGATGTTGTTTGGTCCTTAAAAATAAGAACTGATGGGACCAGTTGCCTCTCTCTCAGATCATTCCAGCAAAACCCCTGACACTTTCCCTGCACTCCTGAAGCAGTCTCTGACCCTGTTAGGGCCCATCCCATGACAATGTTAAAGTTCATGAAGGATTGCCATTGTGCTATTCTGTTCTACTCTTTCCTCACCTGGATTGAAAAAAGCAGTGCAAGCACCTGAGTTTAAGCTGTTGATCATTCTTAAGTGATGGTTTTCTGCCTTATACAGTGCATCACAGTTCCTATTTCATATTCTGCCTTCGAAAGTGGTTATTCCCATTCCATTCAGCTATCTTAGAAGAGTGGTGACTGACCCATGGGATATATGTCAAATATGATTTACAACCTTTTTCATGCTTCAGCAGAACGCAGCAGAAACATAAATGGATCAGAACATATCCTACATATGTGAAGAAATACAACTTCTTTTTGTTTTAGTATTTGTAAATTGCCTTATTATTTCCATTGCTTAGTTATCATTAAGGGCATGAAATATCACTGTTAATAGCAGGGTGTTGCAACAACACTTATTGTGAAAAGAGTTTATTACTATGAGTAAACTGTATGCAATCTGCCAAGTGAAAGCACTATCATATCAAATGTAGAGGTTAGCATAAATTTTCCTTTCTGTGCATCAATATTTCTTATGTTTACATTTGGGTGATTTAAATTGTTGAGACAAAAATGATATTGTTTACCAAAAGGATATTAATGAAAGATGCCTAACATGAGGCTATTTGTAACTCGATAGTAAGAATGTTGCTAAGTTTTCATTTTAAAATTATTGCAGTTTTCTACAAACTACATTTTTGCTAACCTTCATAGGATAAAATATAACAACAATATTGGCTTGTCACAAAATTCACGTGCACAATACTGTTGAAAGCATTCACCATTTGAATACACCCATTTCCGAAAGGAAACTTCCTATACAACATTCAATGACTAGAAAGCTTGGCTTAAAATCCTTATCTCACCAATTTTTAGTTTTAGAATATGCATGCTTTTTAACATAACTAATATTTTGTAAAGATGTTTTTAATGTAACTATCATATTTTAAAAACAGGCATAAAGACTTACAACGAATCCTGACTTTATAATTTGAAAAAAATCCCAACATCATTAATCATAACTGTTTTTCAGTCACTCAGCATTAGTGATGCTGAAGTGAATTAACTAAAAGGCTTTCATGCTTCTTGATCTTAGAACCCATGGATGAAACCCTCATTCATTCAAATCCTCCTTACTCACATAAGTTGTCCTACTGAAGTCAGTATCTCAGAATGTAAGTGGGGTTTCAAGACAGGCCTTTGGTATATAAAAGCGGGAAATGGAGTCGGTTCTCATGATTCTTGCATAGAAACTGGTAGGTTTACATTCTTTTCAACATCTCTAATGCATAATCAGCTAAAATGATTTTAGATCCTAGAAATTGCTACAAGATGGTTATAAATTCTTTGTGTGGACAACTTTTCCATTTCGTGGTAAAACTGGGAGGCCTTATCACTCTTTTATAACTTTCTATATAATTTTTATGAATGCAAACATAAGGCATCAAAGACTGCAAGCTGAAAACTTCCCTGTGATCCAAACCAAGTGGCAAAATTAAGCCCTGAAAAAGTCAAGAATCACATCTGGTTTATGGTCTGCTTAGATGACTTGGCCTGAGAACATAGCACAGGAGTAGATTGATGCAGAATAAGGCTCAAATTTAATAATCAAGCTTGGTTACTGAATACAGCTATAAAGATGGATGAAATGAAAAGTTTGTATTACATGTCTCCACTCATCACATAACAAAAGAACATAAAATAAGGAGATGTTTTAAAACTAAAAGAATGGTCTGTGCTGAAAAGATATTAGATGTAAACAGTATGGGTTAAGACTTTATTACAAACAATAACCAAGGAAGAATGTGATGTCCATTGCCTGATAATGGGAGAGGGACCTAGAACCTTAGGCCCAAGATGCTGTCACTCTGTACATGTGCTTCTCTTTATGCAAGTGACAGAAGGTTACAAAATCCTTTGTTATTTGGCTGCCAATGGAGGACTCTGCCAGCATATTACCATTGCAATATCTCTGTTCCCCTCCCTTCTTTCTCCCTTCACTTCACTCCACCCCTCTTTCCTCTGGGTAGTCATTCTCTTGGTTGGCCAGCAGAGTTATTTTTGTAACAACTCTGTATTCTTATTTTCCTCTGATCACAGGTCCTGCAATACAGCCCATCTTGGATGACAGACAGTAGAAGAGAACGTTTCATTGAAAACTTATATGCTGTACTATAATAGTAACTATTACTATATATATACATCCACATCTTCTGCAAGTCATAAGACTGCAAATCGAAGGTGCATCAATATCTCTGAGGCCCTCAAAGGTCCTCCCAAATATCACTTTACAAGAGCTGGCATATGGGCCTGATAGAAGAGAAAATCCTGGAAATTATATAGCCCTGGGGAAATGTTCTCACAATAACTGGTGACAAACCAGAGAAGATTTAATGTGCTTTTGTTCCATGGTTGGGCTTTCTGAGTTGCCCTGTGAAAAACTGTGGCCACAGTGAAGATTTATCTTTCTAGATATGTATCTTATGCATGTGCACGAACCCCCACTTGAGTGCCTTAGTCTCTTGCTTTGACGTACTAAACTCCCATCATCCCCTCAGAACTGCTGGTCTCACCTAACAGCTGATGAGTTGAGGCACCACTGGTCAGACTCGTGCAAGACCTATGGGCTTTCCAACCTTTCAAACACATTTCCGTATGAACTGCTAGCTAGGTAAGTATATCCAAAAAATATCCGTTTACTAATGTGCTCCTTTGCACTTTAATTGCTATTGTACTTAGGGAAGCAAATACTTACTCTATAGTTCAGGCTTCTCAGAACTAAGTCCACATGTAATGACTTGGAGAAATGTTTTAGATGTTGTTACGCAGCATTTCTGCTAAATAAATGCCATGGAATTTCTCTGGGTCTTTTCTGATGAGAACATCAGAGTAATTTTTTTTTTAAGTAACTTTCCTTCTTAATATATTTTTAGAATACATGGACTGAGTTTCTCAGTTTTGGTTTTGGTGTTTCTATTAAGACTGCAGATGAATACCTATGTACGGGATGAACAAAGCTCTGATGTGGTCAGTGTGTATGGAGAAAGCTTCATGCAGTATAGTGATGTCTTCTTTTTTCTACAACACAAAACAACAGAAATAATCAACATCCTCATAAAGAAAAAGGTCAAATAAAGGGAACCTCAGACCATATCTAGATGGAGGGAAGAGCAGAGTATATATTAATCAGTACATGAATGTTACTAGACTTAGGAAAATCAGAAACATTCTCTGGGTTCAGGGACCTCAGCATCCTCAGTCTGCAGCTACACAAGCATGGAAACTTTTCTGGTGAAATAAATGGTACATATTCCTTTACCATGTACTGGAGCATAAATTGCGGGCAATGGTTGAATGTGATAGAAGAAAAAAAGGTATAAAACTATTGTAAAGACAGAATCAGATTTTCTCTCATGTTAAATTTCTTATTCTTAAGTTTAAATCCTTGAAGAAATAAATAATTATATGTGGTTATCTAAGTATATCACAACTTTAGGCTGAGGCCTCTTTTTTTTTTTTTTCAATGTCCATGAGTATAGAAGGTATACATGCAACTGACTCCAAAGGAAACTGCAACAGAAGCTCGTTCAGGGATTCAGAGAGAAAGGATGAATGAGGGTTAGCAGCGCTGTCGTAGATTTCAAGAAACCTTTGAGAAGTCATTTAACATTCAAGTTTCCCAGATGAAACACAGGGGCAATACCATTTCCCCTTTTTGCAGAGGTGGTCGGAAAATGGACATGTTGAGACAATGACATGGTCCTATTCAGCTGAAAGGGGCCTGCAGAACTGGTCGTACCTTCAGCAGTTTGCCCTCCTAGTCAGCAGAAAAGGAGAGGCAAAGATCCTAGAGGTGAACAATTGCACAAGAGACATAAAAGTAAGGTAATTAAAGATCATTGGGTAGAACAGTGATGAAATTTGACTAATTGCGTTCTCCCTACTTAAAAAACAAAAAAACCTCCCTGAAGCTTTAGTTGGATCTAGGAATTTTTTTTTTTTTTTTTTATTTGAAGACAGCAGGTGTTGTGCTATATCGCTGTGCATTTTTAACAAGTTGCCATGTTTCTCCTTAGCAGTGAATTGGCAAAGTGATTCCCTTCAGCATCTAAAACACTTTGTGGCTCTCTGAGGTGAAAGAATATACAGACATAAAATCAGCCATACCTGGAAAGGCCTGATTTCTCAGCAGCATAGAACAGGGTTTCAGTGGTTAGAGCAGCTTTCTATGGAAATGAGTGACAGGAACTAGTTTCTCATGGGTAATTTCAAGCCCAGCAGTGCAACCAAACTCGTCATCTGCTGGTGACTGCCTCTCCCATAGGAGAGGCCTTCAGGTCAGTGAGGTCTTTTCCTTAGTTTGTTCCACCAGCCTTGTTACGTCAGGGTTAAGCTCTTGAAAGGGACAATAATAAATAATATGGAGACAATGCAGGAAGAAATGCTTGAGTCCATTTCAGCCATTTGTAAAGTGACTGTAATTAAAGCATGAGCTTTTTCAGGACCTTCACAAGCTCTGTGTCTCCCTTATCAGACTCCAGACATATGGGGAATCCTCTAACACTAATATAAGCAGAGTTATTGGTTTTATTCCAAACTTCTTCCAGAGGTTATGCTTTATCCCATCACACAGCTCTGTGAATTAGACGCTTTGCTTACCTTCTGGGCACAAAATGAGATGAAATAAATTCTTAGCTTCCTTCTGGATAGGAAGAACTGAGCAGAGGGTAAAGAGTGGGACTACCAAACCTAAGAAGGAGCTCCTCCAACAGACTGGTACTATCAAATAGTTACATGGGAAGACGTCACTGAAAGAGTAGATAATAATAATTAAAAAATTATGTTGACTAAAGCTACTGGGGGCATCTGTGCTTTACCTGGTATTTCCAGGTCCAGCATTTACAGCCTGATAGTACTTTTAAGAGGTGACACATACAACACAAAAATAAAGAGGAAGTTTACTTCCTAAGCTTCTCTTTAACATTACATTTTACCGACTCCTTACCTTTAACATTTAATTTCACCGACTTGCTTCAGGGCTCTATCTACATATATTTTGAGCATACCATTTAAAAATACAAGCAAAGGATGATTTATAACAACTTAGCCCAGGGTTGCCTTCGTTGATTGTCAACAAAATCGGGATAAATAGATCCATCAGCGATCGAGATTTACAGAAAGCCTTCATGCAGCCAGGCTGACAAAGACCCTCCTCAGGGCTCCCTGTCTGCCTTAAAGGTATGACTCTGTGGCCAGCCACATCTGCAGCAAAAAACAACAACCAAAAAAACCCCAAACCACAATACCTATCGCCCAAATAAGAACAAAAAAGCCCCCCCAAATACATATAAATTTTTTTTTTTTTAATGTAACACAAAACATCTCTCCCCAACAGAGCCCAAGCACAGCTCCTGACTTTCAAAGGGGCCATAAGTCTGCCCAGGTAAGCTCTTTCATCCCATTACTGCTCAGTAATTACACCAAGGGAAAATACAACCCAAACCTGGCACGAGTAAATGTATTTGGAGCCTCCACAGGCCCCACAGGCCTCACTCCTTCAGTTGCCATTATAGCTGAAGCACAACAAAGTGCCTCCCAGCAGAAATTAGAAACCTTTTAGAAACCTTTTCATCCTAGTTTCACCAAATGCACAGAGGATGCTTATAAATATTCCCTATGAATTTTTAAACTCTCTTTCTCTCATTTTCCCTCATCCCAATTAGCATTAGAAATCATTTTACTTTTAAATACACAGATGGGAGCCAAGTCTGAAGTCAAATGCACTCACTCACTATAGCGACAAGGGCCACGTAAGAGTAGAGCCAGCTAGAAACACAGAGAGCCCCAGGCATCGAAATAACACAGGACAAAGCACAAGGAAGAAAGGATTAATTCAAACATTGGTGGAGAAATGGGAAATAGCACAGAGGACTAAAGCTGCATCAGACCTTACCAAACATGAAACCCAGTCCACTGTGTCCCTACAGCCCCAGGCAAGGATTTCACACTTTGTCATTAGCATGCTACAATTAATCTGAAGGCTCAGCATAAGGATCCACACAAGCTCCAAAGAACCCTGAAGACGAACACAGTCAGGTCCAGGTCTGAGTGTTATGACTCAGTGCTCCTGACTCCTTTCTCACTGCACCTGTCTTATTCAGCTGCCTCCACCAAAGCCCAATCTGCTTCTCTTGGCAAATCAGACAGGGGGAGGTGTAAACCATAGCTTGAACACTTCCAAAATGTAAATCTCACATTGAAACACCATCAGAAGACAATCCTTGTGAAATCAACTGATTAACACGTAGTGCAGCATTTCTCCAACAAACTAATTCAGAAGTGCCTGTAGAAGATATGTCTACTCAAGTATGTTTTGAGCTCTGTTTCATATCCAACCACCTCTTCAGGGCATCAGCAAGAGCTGCTGATAATAAGAAGGGATTGTTACCACTTGGTTGAGAGATCCCCAAGTGCATGGAAATACTGTAATACACATGATAACAAGCCTACCTGTTATTTAGGATATTTTTTACCCTGTTAGGACATGGCAACCTTGCTATTAAGTCTTTCTTAAGCTAGAAGAAGTAGTTTCCAGTGGTTTCTGAAAGGCTTCCTCATCCTCACAGTGAAATGTTTTTTCCTCTAGAAACAGCATAAAGTCAAAAGTGGACTCTAAAGACTTTGCAAAATATATGCCTTTGGATTTCATTTTATCCAAAAGGATAAAATAAAGCCTTTTGTCTAGTGCCTCTTGCACGCAGCAACCACAAGGTTAAACAGTCTTCTCAACAGGTGGATATGAGGGGTTTAGTAAATACAGGGAAGAAGTGGAATCAGCTGCAGACTGCTGTTATGGTGACACATCCAGGCTGTCCATGTGGAATTCATCTGAGCTCTCCATACAGTTCATGTCAACAAAAAAAAAAAAGACACTTTCAGAGCATTGTTCACCTGACCTATTTTAGGTGGCCATGTAAAAATGAGCAGAGCTGAGCCCCAGGAGCACCTCTTGCACTCCACAGACTGTAAGAGGAGCACAGATATCCATATCCAGGTAGATCAATTCTGATGCTAAATGCCAAGTTCTCATTTTCTCATCACTTTTGTTCTTACCTTATCACACATAGTGCTTACAAAACCCTACTCCATTGGTTTGGTTTCAAGTTTGCAATATTTGGACTTTGATTAGCAGCTGAATGAATCGTACAGGTTTACCATTCTACTGTATTGATATCACTGTTAAGTTTGTCACTGAAGAACTTCATCCTGCAAACACGTAACAGTCACACAAGCCATGAGCAACAAGATTGCAGATTTGTTGATACTTTTATCAGTGAATTGGAGAAGCCATTTGAGGCTTTTAAAAGAGTTATTCTCATTTATGCGAATGGATCCAAGGATCCTTCTATGCCTGAGTGACCCGTCTGGTAGACGAGGGGAAGGCTGTGGATGTAGTCTACCCAGACTTCAGCAAAGCCTTTGACAAAGTCTCCCACAGCATCCTCCTGGACAAGCTGGCAGCCCATGGCTTGGACAGGTGCACCC
>JAAGNO010024058.1:0-10663 GCA_033439905.1 Ceryle rudis
CTCCCCATCTTCCTGACAGGCCCCTTGGAGTCCTGCAAGGCCCCCAGAAGGTCTCCCCGCATGGAGCCTTCTCCTCTTCAGGCTGAACCCCCCTGGCTCTCCCAGCCTGGCTCCCAGCAGAGGGGTTCCAGCCCTCCTAGCATTGCTGGGGCTCCTCTGGCCCCACTCCAAGCCATGTCCTGGGACACAGGATGCTGTGTTCCATCAGGCTGAAGCTTGGAGGTTCCCCTATTTCCTGTTCACCCTTGAGTCCCTTTTACAGCTACAACACCCACGCAAACACAGCGAGCCCCAGAGCCAGCACCAACATGAAGATGTTTGAGCAGCAGTGATGTATTGCTACGTGGTGCCCACTCATGAGATGAGAAGGTAGAGGTGAGGGGCACCTCAGTGCCTGGAGATGGCCCAAGAACTACACCCAGACACAGAGCATCACCCAGACACAGCAGGCAAGTCTGGTCCTGAGTTAACGACAGCTAATTCATTACAGCCCTTGGGCCAGAAAGGAACAAGGATGATGAATGGGGAGAGGAGGCTCAGGGCTGCCCAAGACACCATTTATTTATTCCAGGGCTGTTTCCATTTAGGAAATCTCTCTGTCCTCATAAGACAATTAAAGCACAGGAGGACTTCAGGCTTCTACCTCAGAAATTGCTATTTATGTCACTTCTGGGTATTAAAAAAAAAAAAAAAAAAAAAAGCCTTTAGAACTTTGCGCGGGGCAGCTGGTCTGTGCTTTGCTCACTTAGGGAAGAAGCTGCTGCTTCTGCTGCTCCGCCTCCCAAATCTCTTTCCTGCCTCTGCTCCCTCAGCCTCCTGCTTGCACCACCAACTAACGAGCTGCCTCAGGTAAGGTCAGCAAAACCTCGCCCGCCGACAGTTCCCTGTTTAACACAGAGGAAGGTCAGATGCCCAGGAAAGAAGCCAAGGACAGCAGATCTGCTGGGATGCCTGGGAGGGGAGACTTCTCCAGCACAGCCTCCAGCCTGATCCCAGTGCCAGGTCCAAGCTGCAGCGTATGGGTCTGGCTCTAAATATTAACCATCAGTTTGGGGATCAGTGTGGAGGGATGCAGAGCAAAATAGACTAGATCTGGGTCTGTATTTCCCACCCCCCTCCTGCCAATGGCATGAAAACACAGATGGGAGCTGGGTTCGGATCTTTCTCCAGTGTAAGATGCAGCACAACAATCCTACTGCAGCCCCAGTTCTCATTGTATGGCCCTGCATTACCCTGGGGATGGGACCCATTGCTCTGCATTAAGCCAACAACAAGTCCTGTCTTCCCAACAAGGCACCTTGTGCTTCAACACCCCCAGTGAGAAGGTACTGACATCTCTTGGGTGCTCTTGGCCCCACAGCATCACCCAGCATCCCAAAACAAGGGGGTAGGAGGTTGGGCAGGCTCCATCACTGTGTCAGAAACACTCTTGCAGGAAAATACCAGGGAAAACAGGCCCTGCAAGGAGGTTTCTACAACCACATCCATGAATCCTGAGAGCACCAAGCTCCCCAGAAAGTTTCCTTCAGGACTGCAGAATTTCAAGGCCATATAGGAACATATTTTGCCTCAAAGATCAGCAGCTGTAGGAGGATAGGGTTTCTCGTCGAGCTGTCATTTAGGCTGCTTTGATAAGACCAACCACAGTAAGAAAGGGAACTACACTTCTAACTTTAAAATGTATTTCAACAAGCTTTATCTCCTCCCAGCCTGGCTGTTCTGGGTACATCTATCACACATTGCGGAGGAGGACACAAGAGGGCAAGACTTACGTGAGCAGCTCTTTCTTGATGTCCTTGGAGAGGAATTTAAGCTTGAAGTTGGTTAAAGTAACTTCCCCTGGGTATTTTCTTTCCTCAAAGTTTTCCTCCGACACTTCTTGCTCATCAGCTTCGGAGGAGGCAAAAGAGTGGGCGGCAGGTTCTGACTGCAAGAAACAGCCAGGAGAGGTGGTTGCCGTGGTTGTCATTGCTGCTGAGCCACGGTGGGATAGGCTCCCAGGTTCATCCCAGTTCGTGCAGCATTGTCAACACTCCTGAGCCCTTTTGCAAGCACCTCGTGGTACCCAAAGAACAGATCCAATACTCTGTAATTTCTCCTTTTTATAGGAGACCTCATAGAATGGTTTGGGTTGGAAGGGACCTTAAAGATCATTTAGTTCCAATCCACCTGTCGTGGGCAGGAACACCTCCCACTAGACCGGGTTGGTCAAAGTCCCATCCAACTTGGCCTTGAACACATTCAGGGATGGGGAATCCCCAGCTTCACTGTTCCAGTGCCTCACCACCCTTCAAACATCATTCAAGCATCAAGAGTCACCGCTCACCTCTTCCGGCTCCTCTTCCCGCTGACGGTTTGGTTTAGTGTAGTCAATGGGCCCATCCCATTCATCCTGGCGGGAGGTCTGGCTGGACTGGGGGGAGGTCATGGTGCTACTCGTGGCACTGGTGCTGTTTTGGCGCTGGGACACATCTGGGGACTTGACGCTGGGACTACTGCTGCAGCTGCTGCTGCTGGGAAAGGTGCTCTCCCGTTTGCGATGCTTGTTCATACTCAAGTCCAGAGTCCCATTTTCATCCACTTCAATGTCCATGGACTGAAAGGTTGGAAACATGCCCCATGTTAGCAGCTGCCAGAAATTCCCTGGGAATTGAGATGCTCTTCCATAAATATTTCAGAAACATGCCGTGCAGATGACCCCGTTCTAACAGCCATGGGGCATTTGACTCAGTTGCTTCAACACAGCCATTTAAGATGCCCCGTGGTATCGAAGACACCTGCCCAAGGCTGGGGGTGAAACCTGGGACTTCTGGAAAACCCGTGTTCCTCTGAAAAATAGCCAGAGGTCATCCTGGACAAAACCGGGGAACCTCAGATGACATCGGATACGGACCAGTGAACACCTGAAACCAGCTCTGAGACTCTGCTTGGGAACAATGCTGGTCTCAGGTGGGTAATTTGAACCACAGTGAATCTCCGTACCACACTAAGAGCCAAAATGACCCTCTTCCAAACTGCATCACCCAAAGCGTGGAAGAGAAAGGGTGATACGTGACGAGACTCTGCATTCCCATATTTAAAAACTAAAATGAAAGGAAGAGTTTTAATAAATAAGTAAATCAAGCTATTTCTCCCATCCCAAAGGTGACATTTTCACCCCTTCTGCTGCGTGCTGGAGCCATGGCTCAGCTCACCTTGCCAGGGGCCTCTTGCTGCTTGGTGCTGAGATTCTCCGGCATTTCCCAGCAGCGGGTGGAGAGGTTGAGGATGGCAGTGGCAGCCATGTGCGCAGCCTCGGCGTCGTGGGAGTAGTCGAAGCCTGTGGAGGAAGATGAAGTGCTCTTCACGTAACTGCTGGAGGGGCTGTGGCTGGGGGAAGAGGCCTTTGGAAAAGGTTTGGCTGGAATAAAAAAAAAAAAAGGAACAACACAAGGCTAATGTATAACGGGCACGGGCAGCAGCGAGAGGTTAAGTCAGTCTGACACAACAACAGGGGCAGCTGGTGGTTACCACCAATCCACGGGCTGCTTTGTGGCCTGGGATGTGCAATAGGAGCAGCTTTGGGTGCAACTCGTGCAATGCCCCATCCCTGGACTTGTTCAAGGCTGGTTTGGCCGGGGCTCTGAGCACCCTGCTCTAGTTGCAGATGTCCCTGCTCCCTGCAGGGGGGTTGGACTGGATGAGTTTGAAAGGTCCCTTCCCACCCAAAGCGGTTTATGATTCTGTGTATAGTGTCTCAGTGTGGAAAATTTCATTCATTAACTGACTCTGCCCTCAAGTCTCAAAAACATTAATGCTTTTCTTCATTAAAGCTACTCCTCCGTGGACGTGGTTCGAGGACAAAGCTTAGAGAAGCTTCCTGGCTCTTTTTTTTGATAACTCACTTGCAGAGCTGATGTATGGGGAGACTTCTTGCATCACATTTGAAAACTTTCAATTAAAAAAACCAACCAAACAAACAAACAACTTACACTAATAGCAAAACTATGGCCATGAAATACAAGCTTCCGATGATGACACCAGTGAAATATGGATTTTCTGACAGCTGACATATAGAATCATAGAATCATTAAAGTTGGAAAGAACCTCTAGGATCATCAAGTCCAAGCTTCACCCCAACATCTCTCTATCCATCAGACCATGACCTCAAGAGCTACATCTGCTCGTTTTTTAAAACCCTTCAGGGATGGTGACTCCACTACCATCCTGGGCAGCCCGTTCCAGTGCCCAACCACTCTCTCAGTGAAGAATTTCTTCCTAATATCCAATCTAAACCTCCCCTGACTCGACTTGAGGCCATTTCCTCTCCTTTTATCATTGGTAATGTGGGGAAAGAGACCAACAGCAGCCTCGCTACAACCTCCTTTCAGGTCGTTGTAGAGAGCAATAAGGTCTCATACCATTGAAATGTGTCTGAATAACAGGATTCATTACAGAGTCGCACGTGCTATGACTGTGCGTGACAGCACACAGGCGTGCAAGCCCAGAGATGCAACTTCCCTCTACACCCTCTAAAACAGAAGGGAGTATTTCCCAGGGTTAACCCACGATAAAACTTCTAGAATCATAGAATTGTTTTGGTTGGCAGAGACCTTTAAGCTCATCGAGTCCACCCGCTCCCCCAGCACTGCCAGGGCACCACTGACCCCTGGCCCTCAGCACCACAGCTCCATGGGGGGCTTGGAAACCCCTCCAGGGATCACAGGGACTCCACCCCTGCCCTGGGCATCCTGGGACAGGCCCGGACAGCCCTGAAGGGGAAGAATCTTCGCACTAATCTTGAATCTGGTCCCATCAGGGAGGGCTCTGAGCCACCCAGAATTTCTCCATAGTCACAGAAGGTTAAGGGTTGGAAGGGACCACAAAAGATATCTAGTCCAGACTCCTGCTAGAGCAGGGTCAGCTAGGTAAGTCAGTAATTCCAGTATGTGCAAACAGGGGATCATCTGGTTTTGAACAGTCACAGGACTGTATTCCACCTCAATCAGCAAAATCTTCCAGTTCTTTATTGACTTCACTACATCCTTTCTGGGGGGGGGGAATCCACCCTTTCAGCAGAGTCTCACTGAAGGGAAGACCCATAAGCTTTGGCCTGACGATGGCGAAGCAGCACGACACCAAGATGGGGCCACAGAGCAAAGCGATTCATTATTCCCATTACAAACTCGTAATAGCAGGCACTATAAAATGCTAATCTTCCCAAGGACTCCTTTCTTCCTCCTAGTGCGCGTATATAATGCGTATTGACATTAATGGGAGTTACGCACACGCATGCGGGGGAATAGAAATCCCTCCGGATGAAGATCTCTTTAAAACAAGTTCTCAGCGAAAGGAACAGCTTTCCCTGCTATGATTGGCAATCATATTCATCTTGTCGCTTTGATTAACTCATTGGAGGTTTGCCCAAATGGTTATTCTTGTGTACGGCTGCTTGTTTTCCAGTCCGGTTTAATCCGTGTCTTTGCGGCGGGGTGCGGGTATTTGCCAGCCCAGCCTGACAATATCCAGGCTCGTGAGGTGCCAATTTCAATTTCACACCGTAGGCTCAGCGATGCTTTTCCATTTCGTAAGTATTTCTATCGCTAATAGACTCGCAATCAGCAAATTAGTAAAATAAGTGATGAGAAAAAAAAATAGAAAGGATTATCCTAGTGGGTCTGCTGGAATTATTTTTGTCACTACAATTACCCTGAAAATTCTTTGCTAATATTGCAAATAACACAATCTATTCAGCAAGAGAATCACTTGCGCTGGGAAACAAATTACTTTTCCATCAGCCCTAACCCAGGATGACAGTGGCAGTTGTGCTCTCTGGCCTCCATCCAATTTCATTGTCTGATCCTGTACAGATTTAGTACTGTAATAAAAAGCGCTTCCATTGTAGTGCAACAACCGGGTTGCTTTCAAGTACGAGCACTTTTTTTAAGAGCAGCTGCATCAGGATTAACCAGGATTGTGGGAGTGGGATTAGCCAGACAGAAAACCCTCCGGAGGCTGCTGAATTCTACAAACTGGTCTCTTAAATCTTATAATTTTTATTATTCCCCCCCCTCAAAAAGATGACTTCAGGAACGCGTCTGGTGTCAAAGGGACGGGGGAGGTTTAATATCATTTTGCAAAGGGTTGTGTCTCTGCACAGCCTGGCTCCTGCCCCTGCCAGCCCAGCCCCTGAGGGTTTATTTGCCATTTCATTTGCACCCACACTGCCGTTGCACTGGGTGGTAACCAGTACAGGGTCCTCAGTACGGAGCTGAGGTGGGTGGCTATGACAGGAAGGAGCTGGGAGATAGGAGGTGGGTGATCGATAGGTAGCAGAGCTGGAGAGCAGAGCATGGCAGAGAAGACAAATGGGTGGAATGGGTCATATAGAAGATGGAAGAGAAGAAAACTGTAATCCATTTAGCTAGATGAGGAAAGACAGATCAATAGATATGAACTGCAAAGCAACGGGGACCGACTGAGGACAGCTGTGCAACTTATCCCACCAGAGACATCACTCAGATTAAGGTTCCCACCACTCGGTGTGATTCTTCCCAAAACCAAAAAGTGGCTCTCCCACGAGCAAAGCTTTCCTGGCAGCCGTGGGCTCCTCCCTCCAGCAGAGATGCACACTCTGGGACCCATCTCAGCCTCCCCATTTCTCCCGCAGCTCCACAGCAGCAGGAGGGATCCAGCAGCTCAGCCCCAAGACTCTCTCATCGCCCCAAAGCCACGATCCCAAAAGCCTCGCGACACGCTGAGAAAGGCAGAAAATGTAAAACCCAGCCCATCCCTGCTCCCAACTTACATTTAAAGGCTTTAGGTGAGGTTTCGCTAGTCTGAATCTTTGGGGCAAGCATGCGTTTGCCAAAAACCTGAGCATCAAAACTTGCATAATCGAAGGTGACCTTGGAGTACTTCTCCAGCTCCTTGGCCAGGTTGGCCCGGGGGGTTGCTGGGACCATGTTGGGCCGGTAGCTTCCATACTGAGGGATCTCCAGTTGCTTCACAAAGCACATAGGCCTGAGGATGAAACCACATTGAGCAACAGTGAGTTCTCTTTTCCTCAACGAGAAGGGTGTTGGGAGGGCACCGGACGCAACGGGGACACGTAGCTGCACCTTGTCCCCAAGGGCTTGCTGGGGAAGAGGAGGCAGTGACAGTCCTTTTGCTCTCCCTCAGCATCTGGTTTGGGTCTCTTAGATTCCTTTTTTATTTTTCCCCATCTTTCCCCCCCCCCGCCTTTTTCTTTTAGGCAAAACACCAAGATGTCAACCTCATCCAAACCAATACTCTTGCAGGCTGCTGTGGCGTGGCAGCATTTTCCAGCAGCAGTAGAAACTTGGGCATCACTCACTCATGGGACCCATGACACAAGATGGCACACGAAGGCGCGAGGATGCTGGTTGAGCTCCGCTCCCCACTACCAGTTCATTGCAAAGGCACCAGGGCCTCTCCCCTGCTTGCGGAGACCTGCTTCTGCTGGGCTGCCTATCATGAATCAATTTGTCTTGCATATAAATTGTATATAAATGGCCTATTGTTATTCTCCTTCCCACGACCTCTTTCCACCAGTGAGTCCTTGGAGCGGGAGCTCCTTGGAGCACGGACCATCCTCAGGATGCACTTGGAGTGCTCTGCACAGGCTCTGCTGCAAATAAATAAGTAATCACCCTAAATGGCCTTTCCAAAGCACCGAGCGCCGGTGCACGGGGGTGCTCAGGAGTCCTGGGGAGCAAATAAATCAACTAATCAGCCCTCGACGCCTCGATGGGAGCGCTGCTCGGGGCTCGGAGCGCGGTTTTTATCCTGCTCTCATTGCAAAAATAACTAACTGTATTACAATCCATCCGTAGCCTCGTGAATCACATCGGCTACGGGAGCCAACATCTATCAGGGGCATCCTTAATGCAAGCCAGCCCCTCTCTCCCGGGAAGACAGAGACGGGTGAAAGAACAAAATAAATGTGACTGCTTTGGAAACAAGCGGCAGGTTTCTCTCCTCTGAACTGTGTGGGCTAAGGAAGAAAAGCGGGTGGACTTAACACAAAACTACCATTGAGTGATTTGTATGTAGCCTAAATCCCCTCCTCTCCACTCCCCGAGCCCACCCTACTTATAATGCTAATATAATAGCCATCGTTCGCCGGCAGTTTGCATCGCCGAGCAGTCAGCACAAACGCCTTCTGCCCCACCGGTAAAACCCTTTGGCCTGTAGCCTCAGCATTAATTGATGCTCCAGAAGCAATTCATTGTCCTCAATGCCCTCCCTGGGATCATCAATTAAAGATCTCCCCACCTCAGCGAGACCTACGATCATAGTAACAGGAGACTCGGCAGTACCCAGCTCCAGGCAGAGAGAGCTGCGGGGGCTGCTCTGGTGAGCGCGGCGCGAAGGGCTGGGGTAGGTACACGGCGCTGGGCTTCGCCAACCAGTTTACCTGAGTATCCGGTCGGAATTGGAGCTGGT
This sequence comes from Ceryle rudis, assembly GCA_033439905.1. Classification (NCBI taxonomy): domain Eukaryota; kingdom Metazoa; phylum Chordata; class Aves; order Coraciiformes; family Cerylidae; genus Ceryle; species Ceryle rudis. Next base: position 8,449 of record JAAGNO010024058.1, read on the forward strand.
CTTCGAAGGATCACCAGACTGGGTTTGTTGCTTTTCATGTGATTTGGCTAATTTTTCAGCAGCAGCAATGGGGCACCCAGATAAACTGTGTGAGGTTGGTTGTTGGTATGTTTGGGGTTTTTTTTAAGGAGGAGATTAAAACAAAACAACAACAACAACAACAAAAAGAGAGAGAGAGAGAAGGAAACCAAGCATGAGGGATGAGCATGAAAATCTTCATTTCAGGGACACAGAGCTGCACTGAACCCATGAGAAAAGGGTTTGCTTTTAAAATGCTTTTTATTATCATTATCCTGGCTTGCTCTACTCGGTGAGCAGCAAAGTAGCCAAACATCAAGTGCCAATTCTCTCCCAGATGAGCCCTGGAGCATCCCCAGGGCTCAGAAGTGGATCAGAGAGGCAGCTCCCTGGGGCTGAGCACAGCAGGGGTAGAAGGGGACAGGCTGGTTTTTTTGGAGTGGTTTTAGTGGTTAAATGCCATTTTTAATTTGTATTTATTTGGATCTTTTTCAGGGGATGTTCAAAGGGAGCCTTCCGAGGGGCAGTTGAGGGGAACCATTTGCACGTCTGATGTGCACGGCTGCCAGAGCACAGTGCCCGCGGGAGGTGGGGGGCTGTGATGGCTTTTGCTCACACATGCCCTCCACGTGAGCCTGCCTTTGCCTCTTGGGACAGCTCAGCTCTTACGCCGATTGCTGAGGGAAGGTGAAAACCCCTCCCAGTCCGAGCCCGCATGTTGCCATCACGGGCACTTTCATCACACGAACAGCCAGCACCAAGGGAACCCCAACCCAGCCTTGTGGGAAATTCAGCTCTGACCCTACCAGGTCTCAACCCAAACTGCTATGCCCAAAGCTCATCCCATAACCCAGTGACACCAGTGGATCACCTCGATCTCACTGCCATCATTTGCTGCCTGCCTCAAAGCGAGCTTCTGAATTAAGCAAGTAGATTTCCCTCATCTTCCTCCAGCAGCTACAGCTACAACAAAGCATCCCCTGACTTCCTCCACGGCTGAACGAGTAACAACGCAAACTCATCTGGCATCTGCAAACACAACATTTGCAGAGCCATCACTTTCAGCCAGTTAAGCTCAAGTGCAATGAACGGGAAATCAAAAATCCAGCAGTGCAGCCCCCAAAAGTTTTGCTTTTTGGAAGGTCTCTAGCTTTTAAGTGCTCCATCCCCTCCCCTTGCACTTCCCCCTTTCTAAAAAGCTCGAGTTTAACCAAAGCCAGAGCACAGGGTATCATTACGGGTCCCAAAGTGCAGCCCTGTTCTCTCCTGACCACACCTGGGCTGAGGTCCTACAGCAAGAGGACCTAAATTCCCAGCTCATCAATCATCTCAGCCTAAATATTGTGGAAATTTCTAGAAATCCCGGGCAGTGACACACCACCAGGCACAAACATCGCCCTCTGATCAGCCTCACGAGGCACCCTCTGCTTCTCTAGTGCCAAACACCTCGTCCATGGACCCGCACCAGCATCTACTCCTCCATAGTCCCACCTGCAAGCCTGGAAGACCAGACGCACTGCCCTGTTTTGCTTTCCCATATTATTCTCTGTCCTAGGGTCACCCCCACTTTGCCCATCTTAGTTGCACCAGTAAAACCAAGTACACGAGTAAAACCAAGGCTTTGGAAGCTGGTTGCCCCATTGCCATCCTCTCCCTGGTTGTTACAGAGGAGAAGTCAAAGCTGGTACCTCCTGTGCGTGTTGCGGTTGCTGTTGACGTGACCCTGTCCTGTGCAGCCGGGCGTGGGGCATTTCAACACGTTCTCGTGCATCGCCAAGACTTCGGAGCGAGAAGGGGAAGGGGAGAGGGGAAGGGAAGCAAAAACAACTTGATAAAAATCAGAGGAAAAAAAAAAAAAAGAATGAAAAAAAAAAGAAAAAAAAAAAGAAAAGACAAAAAATCAAGTCTTGTACGCTGGTTTCCTAGAAATCAGGGAATGTGAAATGCTGCAATTAGAATTTGTCTGCGTAGGGGTTGGGAAACGCTTTACATGGCAGCAGTGCTCTGGGCAGCACTAGATTAGCATCTCTGCCCACAGCTTGGGCTTTCTCCTTGGTCGCTGATTGCAATCCCCTTTCCCCCGACCAGCCCCTCCCACCCACCACCAATTTAGAGCCAGGTCTCCCAATTTCAGGTAGTTCTGATTGAATTTGTATCTCTGCTTTTATCCTTAGGACTAGTCTTTGTCTGATATATA
>JAAGNO010024058.1:24386-34883 GCA_033439905.1 Ceryle rudis
AGAAATAAATATTAAAAAAAAAATAATAAAAATCTTTTCCCACCAAAGTGCAGAAACACCAGGGAAAGAAAAAAGAAAAAAAAAAAAAAGAAAAATTCCATTTCTGAGCTCAGCCCCTGCTCCTCCCAGGCAACTTAAATTAACTGACGTGGCCATTACTGCACTTCTGGAGCCTCTGTGGTTATCGGGCTCAGATGCATGAAGGTTACATGAAACCACTGTCCTTTATTGTTCGTCTCCGCAGCAAGAAGCCCTCTAGACAGATCGTTTTAAACGCGAAATTTCAGGTCACATAGTGCATGTTTGCAGTCTTGGAGACTGACGGGGTATTTTCATTTGCTCTCTCTTGTGCTCGCATAATAGCCAGGCTGAGAAGCTATCCAGATTTCACTCTTATTATTTTAACTCTGAATGGAAAACAAAGCAATCAGAAAGGAAACCTGCAAATAAATTACTGCTAATGCATGCCAGCCTCAGAGCGTGTTAGTCCGGCGAGAAAAGACAGAAGTGGATTCATCTCCTCCTCACCTTATTGCTGGATTATCTCTCGCATTAAACCACAATTAATCAGGGGAGGGCCGGGTTGGATGAGAAGATCTCCAGAGGTCCCCTCCAACCCCCACCATTCTGTGATAAGCACCTTTAACCCAGTACCACGGGGTAATGCACTGGAAAGGACCCAGTGCTGGGTCTCAGGGTCCTTGCTTCAGGATTCACCTCCAAGCTCTGCCACTGACAGTCGTGGTAACCTTGAGAACATCACTTCATCTCTAGATACCTTTTTTTTGGATGCCCATTTCTTTTTTAGATCTTCTCCCTAAAGGTGCTTTGGTTCAGGGGGGTTTCTTTACCACGTGTTTGTCCCACACTAAGGAACCTCCTGACACGACCGCAGTACAAACTCTCCTAACGATGTCCCAGCTCTGCAAACCTAAATCAAGGAGGTTCGGACAGGTAAACATAGAAGACAGCTTAACCTGAGTACAACATGAATTTTCACAGCTTACTTCTGCCCTACCCATCTTGCTCTGCTGCCAAGGCTACAGCAACGCAGCTGCCGGACCAACAGCACAGAGCTGAAGTTTAATTTTATGGAGTACCCCCAGGGTTGATATTTTCTTTCCCCCGTCCCCTTCTTCTTTCCTATCTTAACGCACACGTCTTTTCTGATGGAAGACCGAGGTGCTAACATAAAACCAGCGGAGCCTCCCTGATGCCCAGGTGTGCCGGGGCTTCCACAGCTTGATGCAAATACACCATTAAGGGCTGTGCTGAAATTCCCCACGGTCAGCAGTAATACTTTAGATGTATTCAAGAGCACCACGGAGCTCAGAAAAAATAAACACGCTGAAAAAGCCTTCAGCTGGACAAAGGGAGGTGAGGATTCAGCAGGAATATTTATTTTACGCTGAAAGCCACAGAGCTTCCATCAGTGCTTATTTGTGGATATAGTGAAATGCCATTTGCAAGAAGCTGTCTCTGAGCTTGAGAGGGACAGAGCCTCTATTTTTAGTTAAAAAAAAGCAAACAACTAAATTTGCCTAGCAGTACATAAAGCAGGAGGAAAATGCCAGGTGAAGGGACATTTTTCCTACAGAATTGTTGGAAGGTGGTTTTCTACTTGGTCCTTCCCCTCTTTTAGGTCCAACATGCCCCTTCTTTAGCCCCTCAAGGGAAAAGGCAGCACTGACCGCCCTAATGAGGCAGGACCCCACCACACCTCACTCTACTCTGGCCACCCAGAGTCAGAGGATGGTCCAAGCTCCTGCAACGCAACCTCTTTTCAGGGTGGGGTTCAAAGCCAGGATGAGGAAAGGGAAGGGAGAAGTATGCTGTGTGAAATCTCCACCATCACCAACCTTCTCCCAGCAACCTCCTTCAAGCTCTCCCCAGGGAAGGTGCTTCAAAGATCACTTCACAAGCATGAGCCAATGAAAGGAGCAAACCCCAAAGTCCAGATGAGTGTAGACTATGGGGCAAATCACAGCCAAGCAGCAGAACTGCTCCTTGACACCCACCAACTGATGAGGATGGTTTTGAAGGTCCTGTCCTGATTTCTTTGCCCTCATTTTTTTTGTTGGTTGTTTTGTTGGTTTTGGGGGTTTTTTTTAAGGGTATTTCCCCACCCCATGATGAATCCCCTCCTTGACTACTGCAGGCTGAATGCAGGTGAAGAGACCTGGAGTTAGGTCTCCAAATCTCTCCTGCTTGCCCCCTGCAAAGTGTCATCATGTCATCAGTCATTGCAAAAATAGGAAGAGGGTTTCATCCCACTGGATCTCCTCTAGGTATTAATTAAAAGCCAAGAAATTTAAATAAGTAAAGGGTGATGGGGAAGAAAAAAAAATACCCTTGATCAAGGGCCTTCATTTACTTTCAAAAAACAAAAACCAAACAAACAACACAAAGAAAACACACAAAAAAATAAAATCAAACCGAACCAAAACAGGCTCAGTAGTAGCTCCCAGCTGCTATTTTATAACCTCACTCTGAGGATGGGATTTGGGTTTGGTTTTTTTTTTTTCCCTTCTTCCTTTAGGGTCTTCCTTGCTGCTTGATTTAAATCCTCCTGACGTTCCACCTATTGTGAGTCCTGTCCTCCTCTGAATAAACCACCGTCTGCCTTTTGCTCTCTGACTGCTTCCAAGAAAGGACACCCTGTGCAGTGTTCTCAGGCTTGGAGTTAGGGAGGAGGAAGAGGAGGAGCTGGGGAGGTGACAGGGGGGGAGGAGAATTTTGCCTTGACATTTTTAGATGAAAAAAAATTAAAAAAAAAATAAAATATCACAGCTTGTACCCACCTCAAATTAAAAACTACAGCTGCGTCACAAGCATCCTCCTGAAGCCGCGCTGTCAGTTTGCATTTGCAAGAAAGGGTCCAACCCCCCCTGCCCCAAACCCCCTCCCCTCCAATGCCACGAACGAAGCGCTTCCCGAGCGCGAACGCGATAGCGGCAGCATCCTCCGCGCAAGTGAAGCGGAACCAGAAAAGATGCTCCCGAGCAGCACAGGGTTGTGGGTTAGGATTTTTTTTTTTGCCACAGCTGTAGCCTGAGTCTCCGCGGCGCCGGCACTCAAGGGTTCGGCCGCGGTGATTTGGTACGCGGTAGTTGAAGTTGACGTACACTTCCCTCTCCATCGTTTGGAAGCGCTGCAACACGCGATCCCAGCGCCATTTATTGCACCCGTAGAGAGACCTAAAGTGGCTCTGTAAGTGCAAATGGCTCTTAGAAGAGAAGGGGGAGGGGAAAAAAAATTCATTAAAAAAACCCAAAACAAAACCAAAAAAAACCCAACAACAACAAGAAAAAAAAAATCATAGTTCTTCAAGCTTATTGTTTTGAAGCTTGGAAATAAGCTGCTTTTTTCACAAGATTATCCTCAAATGGAACAACACGAAGCGATTGCTCAAGTGAGCTACGTGTGTCTCAGAAGAGAGTGGCAGCAGCCAGGGCTTGTGGTAGGACATGGGCTCTGGCGGCCCCATCAACACCAGCCCTACCCGTCCTAACAACTGCCAGCCTTCAGCAGCAGCCTGCCCACTACTCGGCAGTACCCTCAGCTAGCTCACCACAGGAGAGCAGAGAAGATTTGGGAGAGAAAAAACTCATTTCTCCACCAGCCACCGCGGTCTGGGATGAGCAGGCGCGTCCATGCGGACGGTCCCAGCTGGCTCCGCGCCGAGAGCGCCTCTCCTCAGCTCTCTTCAGAGATCTCATTTCAGACCTGTCAAGGGAAATTTTATCCCGCACCTGGACTTTCTTAGAGGCAAAAAATAAATAAGTAAACGTGCCCCACATCCCATTGTCCTTCAGCTCTGGGCATCCTGTGGATTACGAGCTGTAACTGCCATGAAAAACGACATTTAAATGCAATAGGCATTTACAAGCTCAAGCACGTGCAGAAGGTTGGGGGGAGACCGAGACCTCTCTCCCCCATGAAGTAAGAGGGCTGCACAGACACACAATTATCCAGGCCTAGGCTATCCTACATTCTACCTGGATTCTAGGAAAAATCTATCAGTGCAGAGGCATCTTTATTTTCTGCTATGCAAATAAATACTTTTTTAATTGGCCTAAATTGATTTAAAGCAAGGCACAGGGAAAACTGCTCACGGAGAGTCAGCGACAGCCAACATCCTCCTTCTCCATTCCCGCTCAAATTTAATTCGGATTTTATAACAAAAGACCAGCATTCACCTATCATTCACACACCTCAGGCTGACAGGCTCCCTCTTGCAGCCTGAGATGCTCAGGATCAGGCCCTTGCGTACCCTCAACAACCCTTTTCGTGAGCCCGGCTTTGCAGAACCAGCACCACCACCTCCCAGAGCTCCCCCAATCCTGTTCCTCTGTCACATGCCCCCTCCCCACCTCCTCCTTTTGCCCCCAGACCAGTCGCTCATAAAGCCACAGATAAGCAGAGCTGGGGGTTGCAAGAAACAGCTCCTATTAGCACAGTGCTCAGCAGGGGCAGAGTGCTAGAGGAGCACCAGGTAGCAGGAGTATTACCTTTCGTAATCATTGCTTTATTAACATACAACAGTCTTATTAAATCTAATCTAAGTGCTTATTTGGCAGGTTCAATAGAAAAGCCTTAATTGAGCTTGTTTTAAATATAGCAACAACTGCTTACTCTGCTTTCTAAGAAGGTGTGAGCTTTCCTGGTGTCACTTGCAGCTGATGGCTTGTTAGTGAAGAAGGATGTTTTTTTTAAGGGTGGATTTCTGCTGGCTTAGGGTTTTCCCAGAGCTCGGTTGATTTGGGGATACAGGAAGAGCTGGTAACATCAGTCACCCAAGGAGGGCTTCCTCCACCACCCCGGTGGGTCCATCCACCCATCTGAGATGGTGCCTCACTACCGAGAGACCAAAACGGGACAGGAAGTGCCATTTGTGTAACGAGCAGCCCAGTTCTTTGCTTAATTAAAGCTTCCGAATCTGCTGTCAGGGAACGTGCCAGGAGGTCTGACAGCCTTGGCTGGACCCCTTTCAGCAACCACAGCTGCAGCAGTAAATGGGTGGCTCTGTTGAGCCCCCCATGAGCTGCCCAGGGTCCCGGTGGGGATGAATAACTCACTTGTCTCCTCCAAAAGCACCACGGCTTCACCTGGTGCGTGAGGGGCTTCTTCCGAGCAGCCGGCGCCTTGGAGAAAGGGCCTATTTTAACAGGCTGGGGACTGACCTAAATACCCAGATCTGAGCCATCCTTGAAGGATGGGACTGGAGAGGAAGGCGAGGATTTAAATATCTGGACACAAAGCCAAATCTTGACAGCTGGAAGCTGATTCACCACGCAGAAGGTTTGGCTCTAGCAAGGAGACAGAGACTTCCAAGTCCTGCCCATCACTTTAGGTACCGGAAAGGCTCCATCCCCCCAGGACCACCTGGTCCATTCGGGCTGGAGCAGCATGTGGCCCTCATCCTGTGGCCAGTGCAGGGGGTGGGAGGTCACTATACCGAAAAAGCACATGCTTGGAGAGGACCAGAAGCCTTCTGCTCACCTTGATGCGTGTGCCGTGCAGGCTGGCGGCTCCCTCGCAGCTGCTGATCTTCTCTCCACAGGTCCACCTCTGATTCAGCAGCTCACCCCGAAACTCATTTTCTGGGGAGGGGAAAAGGAACACGAGGTCAGGACACAGAGTCAGCCCAGCACCCCATCAGCAGCACTAACTGGACATGAAAATGCCATATTTATTCCCCACCTGCTTCCTTTAATGGCCATACAAATCCTGCTGGAGGGTCTCCGTGCCCTCAGCAGGAACCCAGGGTGCCACGCCAAGACCAAGAGCCCTGGCCATGAAGAATTTCACCCTTGGCCTACCCCAAGAACAACAATGATGCTCAGCTTGGCCCTTAGCTGGAAAACACAGTGTGAACACTGAGTGTCACTGGTGGGCTGGGCAAAGCAGCTGCCAGCACCAGCTCGTGAGCCTCACAGCACCCACAGAGGCTGGCAGAGGGCTTCTCCCTTACAGCCTCTTCTCCTTCCAGAGATGAAGTTAATTTTTAATCTTTCACAAAAGTTTGTACAACTATAGGCATGGATGGGAGCCACTAGCTGGGCATCACTGAGAGCAGAGTGGGTTCGCCACACAGGCTTCCATGAGAACCCCCCCCCCAGTGACACCAGCATTTTGGGAGTGGGTCATTATGGTGACACACAGCAAAGGGTGCAAACCAAGCGTCTTGAAGTTCAAGCTCCCAGACAGAGCTGCTTTGGGAGCAAGGAAGAGCAGGCAGGGAGTAGGCTCCATCAGAGGAGAAAGACTATGGTAAGTTTACACTTCACAAGCAGATTCTTGGCACTTTCCCCTCAGTTAATACAACTTTAAACATCTTCAAGGGGCCAGCACCACCCCTGCCACACACAGAAGGATCTGTAGCAACTGGGCCAATGCAGAGGAGCTGCAGTGGAGCAGAAGTTGCATGGCACATCTTCCCCAACCATGCAGTTATTGCTCATGGCAGTGAGATGAGGAGCGTTTGACGCCAGATTCCAGCCTCTGGGTCCCCAGTGTCACAGCTCACCCTGGCAAAGCACCGTCACTTTGCATGCTGCCACCGTGAGCCTCCCCCTCTCATCTTTAACTGCAGCTCCCTCTGGCACTGAATAATTTACTGCCTGTTCTCAGAGTCTTGTTCCAGTCACTCTCTACCATCGATGCAAAGGAACAAGGAGAGCATCTCTGAGAAGGAGGTACCTGAGGAGCTACACACTGGGCAGAGGCTTCGTTTCCTTTGCTCCACAGGCTCCTGTGCTTCCTTGACTCGATGTTTCTATGACTGGGGTGATCTCAGAGACAGGGAAAAGCCAGGAGAAGGCTCCCACACGCTAAAGGTAACCTGAGGAAGAGGGGTGTTTTCAGCAATGGATAACTTACTGAGTGTGTAGGACACCAGCTGAGCAACTCTGGATCTGCTCTGCCACAAAACAGCATTTAGGAATGCACAGAAAATAGCAAAGGAATTTATCCCCCCCCCGCCCCCGCCGCTGTGTCTGTTCTCTATCTACATTACAGAATAACCAGTATGCCCCACAGTGCTCTTGCAAGAACGATTACTTTGAAAGACTGGGATAATTTGATCCTATGGTGATGTACAATCCAACTTAGTGCTTAAGATAGATAACCGTGAAAGTCACCTTCATGTATTTGTCCTAAACCAGAGCTGCCCTGAAACCAGGAGGGCAGCTGGGGGGACTTCTGTAGGTATCACAAGAGAAACACCCATGTTGGAGACTCTGCTCCAAACCCTGTCTGAAACACCGTGTTCCAGCCTGGACGCACAGGAAAGGCACAGGATTTGGAAACTAAATCCAAGAGTTGCTGAAACATTATTCTGCTGTGAGTAAAGGGAGCAGGGAGGCAGATGGTCACGCAGATGATGAAAACCAAGCAAAATATGGGGGAAAAAATAGAAATGGACAGAAGATAGGAGGAAAAAAAAAAGCAAACCATCAAATAAGAAGAAATAAAGATGCTTCTGTAGTACATTCATAGGAGAGTAGAGCCTGCCTGCTTATCTGAAGCATTTCCTTGAGCATCCTTCTCCCAAGCAGCATGTTTTAAAGCAGGAGTATCCTCACTGGAATGCAGTGGGGGCAGGAGTGGAGAGCGGGTTATACAATAGAAACAAGGGATCCTGGGTGTAAGAAAGTGTTAAAGATAGCTTGGAAGATTTTCAAAACATTGAGAGGTCCTGAGATTCAACCCCGAGGAGGAAAAAAATACACGCACACCTATCATCTTCAGGCTTGTTTTGCCCATATCTGCTTAAGTCACAGGCTAAGGGTGAGCTCTGGAAGCTCCCACAGTAAATCTGGCCCAAGATGCCAATTTATCCTTGCCACGAACCCCATCCCAGCCTCCCATGCCTTCATCCCTGTGAGCAAGAAGAGGGGAAGGGGCTGTGTGTTGGGGCGAGGAGCCTCAGCCAGGCTGAAGGTGTGCTGGCCGCACCAGCTCAGCGCCTTCTTGCACACTCCTGTCCTTCTGCCCAGCCCTGTTCAGATGGCCAAGGCAGCTCCATCAACGCACGAATCACATTTCCTCTACTCTGTGCTGCTTCAACGCATCTGGTCTCCGGAGAGGATCAGCTTGCACTGCTGGCTCTGCCCTTTCCACCTCTCCTCTGGACCCTGGGTTCAGCAGAAATGCAGCTCGCTGGTCAAGTGAAGGACACTTCCTTTAACCCCTACCTGGGCTACCCAAGAGGACAAGTGGGATATTGCCTTAACCGTCAGTTTTTGCCCATGGAAAGTAGTTCCAGGAGGAAACAGCACATTCTGGGGTTCCTTCCTGGCACCAAGTTGGCACAGCCAAAGCTTACAGTCAGGAGCACTTCCATCCAGTACCCCTTGAAAGATAACCTAGATGCTCAGCTGGTCTGGTAGATCACTGCCTGAGCTTCACATCCCAAAGGAATTCACCAGCTTTCCCCTGCCGGCTCCATCCAGGGTACCCACCACCCAGTCAGGACTGGATCACACACTGGGGTCCCTCATACAGGCTGCTCTTCATCCCCATCAACATTTATGGCAATCCACCACTAAAACATCAGTGTGTCCTCTTCCAGATGAGGTTCTTTCCCAAACCTGGAATCTATTTGTCCCCTTCTCTCCTCCAGGAGAATCTACAGAGAAGGGTCCACTGTGAACCGAAGCATTGTGAACTATACAGAATCCTAGCACAAAAGAACAAGTTCTGCAAAGCCTTTGGGTCACCCTTATTGATTCCAAACAAGAACTAGAAACTTGGATGGGAGGCCACACACAGCTGAGGGTGTATTTTCAGATTTGGGTGTATTTTACTTTCCCTTCCCAAAGAAAACATTGATTCACCAGAATCAATCATTGATTCACCAGAGAAAAAAAAAATAGAATGAAACTCTTCAAAGAATGGCAGAAATTTCCCCCCAAAATAAACCCAACAGACCTCACAGGAAGGTTTGGAGTGGAAAAAGTGAATAGACAATGAGGTAGGAGACTGCAGAAGGGGGATGCCAGCTCCCAAACATGTCCTTATGGTGCCAGGTGAGCCCCACTCAGCAGCACCACCCTGTCCCCAAATCTACTTAGAGGTTACATGTGCTGTGGCCAAGTGATGGGGTGAGAGACGGGCTCCTTAGAGAAACCATGGGGCTGAAGGCTTTGTTTCCTCCTAAGATGCATCACTGCTTATTTAAGCTGAAAGACCAGAAGAAAAACATATTCATCTTCATTTGCTCCCCTCAAGTGCGAGAGAAGAAGAGGGAAAAGAGTAAGATTTTTTCCTCACCCTTGTTCAGCACATTTTTCATGGGGAAGGTTAAGGCAGCAACGTGCTGAGAACAGGCTGTGTCCTTCAGCGTCCCACCAGACAACACAGGCTCGCTTCTTACAGCGAGTAAAGAATCCACGGGTGCCCTTTAGACCCCATCTTTCACTTGAATTAAAAATAAAAGAAAGTCTCAAATGCAAATTGTACATTCTCCAAGCTGCAGAAGCCACCTGTGGGCCCCTCCACCCCTCTGCACTCTTGCTGGCTGACACTCGTGTGTTCTGCAGCACATCACCCACACAGGCTGCTCTCCATGGCTACCGGCCACTGCCTGGACAACACCCAGAACAGGATTTGCTTTTCTGCATGGCCCCAAACCCACAGTGCAGTGAGGGCTTCTCTTCCAGCAGGCAACGCGAGTCTTACCTTTGATTTCAGCCTCAGATTGTGGCCGCACCACTGAACCACCTTGGGCAGCCCCCAGGACTCAGCGCAGCCCAACCCATCCTGAAGCACTAACTGCCCCACGCTCCTGCCCAATCCTTGCCAAGAAAAGGCTCCTCTGAGTGATCCCTGCATGAGTTCCTGCATTTCAGCCTTCAGAGGCAGGAGCTCAGCAGCTGTACATCGGGCTCCCTTCCCCCCCCACCCCCCCAGAAATGTTTTAAAACCTCTGTAGGGATCAAAACACACCAGAAAAGTAGAACCCAGCGACTTTAGCAATTCTCCTCCATTCTTCTGATGCCAGAAGAGGTGGCTTAGACACCTCTGAGGGCACAGAAATACTGTCTATTCAACGCAATTATCGCTGTTTACTGCGGCGTGGCTACGTTCAGGGCTGCAAATTTAGCTTCCCAAACATGAATTTAATTTAAGATCTAATACCGGATGTTAATTGTATATTGCACAGCAAATGACTGATCATTAAAACATAATAATTGAGGTTTAACAGCTGTGTAATAGATATTACATCTCATACTTATCAGCAAATATGATTTAATAATCAGTTAGGGTGGGATGTATGGATGGGAGATGTAGCACGGACGGTTAGATTGGGGGTGGGTCATTGGTGTTCCTCTGCTGACCTAAAGATACTTTCCCTTAGAGTGTTTGGAAAGATTGGCAATCACAGGATCCTAGCATAGTGGGAGCTGGAAGGGAGCTCTGGAGATGCTCTGGTGCCACCCCCCTGCTCCATCCAGCAGGGGCACCCAGAGCAGGGGGCCCAGCAGCGCAGGG
>JAAGNO010024059.1:0-15215 GCA_033439905.1 Ceryle rudis
CCCATTCTTAGAGAAAAGACACACTGCCTTTACTTCTATAGAGGTACAGTGACAGTGTGCAAAAGTAGCATAAAGGATGCCATCAGTTAATAGTCTACTTTCTGTCTAATTTTTTAAATCTTTACCATGGAAGATGGGGTTTATTAATGGTAGAGGATTGTTTTCACTTATAATGTGGTAGTTTATATTGCTACCAGAATGAATAAATTGATGAATTAGTCTGATAAATACCTAATCATCTTATTCAGCACTTATATAGTTGCTTTATAGCAACATAAGCCTTATGTTTTGAACCTGCAGATTAATACTAGACCAGATGCCAGGTTTTAGTTTGTAGTAAGGCTATCTACATAAAGTTGGGGTTTTTATGGTTTTCTTTTTGTTTTAACAGAACCCATAATTAGCAGTTGGTTATCAAGACAAAACCCCAGTACTTATAAATAAAAATTTACTGATCTCACAATATGTTACTAATGTCAAATCTGAAATGAACATTATGCCACATTGTTGCTTGTCAGTGCTAATGCACCAGGGAGTTTCCTGGGGGTTTTTTTTGTTGTTTTTTTTTTTTTTTCTCCGTAGCTGAGGTGGTCAGGCGGATGAGAAATGGTCTTGGTAGTGGATATCTAAATAACTAGCCATGGTCTGAGATAGTTATCAACTCACAATGTACATCAAACAATTTCCAATCATTTTAATGCTGCCTGGATATAAACTGATAACTTGAAGATGAAAAATTATGGAGTCCAGAACCATCTTCAGGCACTTACAATTTATGCTTACATGAACAGTTTTCTAGTAGTGAATTTCTGGCCTATTAAATACTTCATCTTTCTATGCATGCTATTACTCTATTACACAACTGCATATCTCATTCAAAACAAAACAAAACACCACAGTGTTTTATAAAGTGTTTAAAAAGTTTATAAAAACCTTTTCATACATGGCAATAGTCCATGTTTAAATGTGTTTTGCTTCATAGCCTGCTGTCACCCAGGTCATTAAACACCATGAGAATGCCAGTGCTTGTCCTGTTGAGTTATACATGCTTATGGGCTAAGAGTGATCTGATTTAAGGATCTGCTTGATGTTCACTGAAAAAGTTAAGTAAACAACCATAAGGAAGATTTTTCTTTTCTGATTTTTTTTTTCTCTTTAGTTTTCATGCTTGAACAGAGATAATTATCTTCCTTTTAAATTAAATACCAAGGAGTACTAATTTGTGAAACAAGATACTGTTTCTTTCTTACCAACAATGTTGCAAGGTATATTTTTTCTTTGTTTAATTCTTTTGGAGAACCACTCTCTTTTCAGATAAAGAGAAGATGATTTTCAGTTCCCAGTAATAGAGAACTATCAACAGGCTTTCTAACAATAAAGTACCAAGACCTATTTAATGAGCTATTAATTACACTATCATTTAAAAATGCAAGCTTTATTCTTTTCCAGGGGACCCATTTTATTAAAAAAAAAATTAAAAAATAAAAAAAACCCGTGTCTATACTTTTCAAAATGTGTATAAAATTGAAGCATCCTCTTAGATAAGTAATTTTTATGTCCTAGACTGAAGGAGTATTTCAAGCAATTTTTTTTTTTTTTGAAAGGTAATTACCACTTCTCCAACTGTTTCCTTTTTACCTGCTTTGTAAAGGAAGTTGATGAAAAGCAGAGCAATGCCATCATTAAAAAAAAAAGAAAAAAAAAGAAAAAAAAGAAGACATAACAATTTCTCTGTTCAAAAAAAAAAAAAAAAGGTCTATTTTCAGTGTTAATACACAATGGAGCAAAGACACTATGCCCAGTACACTTGGAAACATTTCCCTTACAAATGTATTCATTCTTATTTCATTTGATCTGCAATAGGAGTAATCTGACCTGTAAGTACATGTTTGTCCACTGTGAATGGAAAACAGCACTGGTCATTACTGGTTATTTTAGGGGGAAAAAAAAGTAGTATTTTGTAGCCATTTCTAGCAAATTGATCTTCTTTCCCCTTTGATTTAGCAGGAAAACTGTCTGCTGTTCTGCATGAAATAGCAGATGCATTACTTGGGTTAACCTAGCAATAAATGCAAAGAACTACTTGCATTTTTCACTGTATGTGTCTGTTTTTCTCTTATGCATCTATATTTCCTTTATGTATCAATTAATTTTGTGAAGAGCCATGCATTGAGGGGCAATGCTGATCACTAAAGTATAATAGAAGGGGAGGATATGAAGGTATAGTATTTGATAATACACATGGAAAGGAGGAATATGACCTGTTAAAAAAAAAAGGACCCTAGTAAAACAATAACAGCAGTCTTCAACCATCAAAGACTGAAATAATCAATATAAAGGGTTGTATCATATACAGGTTTTCTTTATAACTTGTTAAATTCACGGTTTAATTTATATCCTCCATGAACTCTGAAGGCTGAAAATACCCTGTATTTAATAAAATAAGAATGAAATCCTACAAAATCATGCTGAGTTAGACTCAAAGCAAAACAACAGCCAAAGTCTCTATAAATGTAATCAATCTGACCACTGCAGCCATTCAATTAGTCAATAGCAGTTTGTTTAGTGAACACACAACGATGTCACTAAAGTTCAACGGTAGCTATGCATTTAGTTACAACTATTACACAGTTTGCAGCCTGACTCAGTGCGTGTTCACAGATCTGACCACTTTTTAATAAGAAACCATCCATGTTATTACTGATTGCCTTCCTTTTTTTGAAGAATAGTTTTCTGAAAATAACTAGGAGCTTGTGGAAGGCTTTCCATGGTGTCAGTAATCTTGGTGACTTTCAATTCAGTTGCAATGATTTGCATCAATCAGAAAAGCAATATGCTATCAAAGACAATACTGTCTTGAAAATCAGGCAATGCCACATGGCACAGGATTCTGTCAAGAGTCAAAGACTTTCAAATGGAGATGCAGAAGTCAGAAATACCGGGCTTTGAAAACTTCAGAAGCAAGTGTAGAGTGCTTACCCTTGTTGATTAGCAGAGAACTGCCCTAGGTGAATCCTAAATTAAGAAAGTCTTTTTTAAACCTGATTCTGATATTTCTATGGGCAGCCACCAAAATATGTAGTTCTGGTCTCAATGCAAACTGATAAATAGTGTTGAATATTCTCCACAGCGCTAGACTTCTTTGCTATAAACACTTTTTGAGTTCCAGATGGAAGCAGCTTGGCTGCTCTTACATGCACAGAGGTGCTTAAGACACACTTCCTCAAATAGTACATAGGAACAAATAAAATCTAGAAATCATCTGTCTCAAAGGTAGGGTTGAATTTGAATGGGGTGTGTATGCACTGTGGGAGCAACCAGCTGTTTGTGAAACCTGTAAGCAAAGAAAACTCATTTTGGTGGCATGGTTCCAAAAGATATCTTTTAAAAACCATGGGTCTTTTCATACAATGTGTCTGAAAAAACAAGTATTCAACATATCTTGCTTGTGTCATTTGTTTTATCTCTGCTCTGAGTGAACTAAGCGATTTAGTTGATTGGGATGTTATCAGCATATGTCTGGAATTTAATGTGATTGCTTCATTCTGTTGTGACTTCCCCAAAGAATTTACACATCTCCTAGAAGTGGTACATTTTCATAAAATATTTGTTACTTGGTAGCATGTGATGATTTCTGTTTGACAAGATTCAGCATCTGAGGGGGAAAAAAAAGAGTATTGGGTGTACATAAACTTTTTCCCTTGTCTAGTCTTCCACTAGTACAATGGAAATAATGTAAATACTGAAACGGAATGTTTTTCAGTTCTAATCTTAGAGCTGAATTCATTCCAATGAAGAATAAATTGATGACATCAATGTTGCTTTCAGAAGAAAACACCTTTCATGGGAAAAGGTAATCTATAAACCCAGGGAATAAGAAAAGGTATAAAACATAGAATTTGTGAAAAGTAATGGCATTGCTTAGAAATTGGACAGCAGATACTGTGTTGTGATCTGATGCTAAACAGGATTAAAACCTGGGGTTTTTTTTCATAGAGCCTATTAAATACTGAGTAGACTATAGTATTTAAGCAGAGAGGGAGAAATGATCTTTTTTTAAAGGTTCACTTCAAAATTTAATTTGTCCTGTGCTTACCTTTGGTAATGAACAGAAATATCTATGATCTCTAAAATGAAATTTTAAAATGACAGATGAAGCAGCAATATATCACTTACATCAGTCTCAAAAGGGTTTTTTTCAGTTCAGTTGTTGTCCTTTGACTCTGAGTTTCCATTAATTCTCAATGAGATACAGATAACCAACTGCTCAAGTAATGTCTGAAAATGGATCTAAGAAACATTTTGCCAATAAAAGCTTTTAGAACCTCGACCTGCACATGTTAATCCTAAACTCTCCTAATCTCTAAGCAAATGCATTACCTCTCTTTTCAATAAAATTACATCTTCTAAAGAAATCATGCTGCACTTATTCCAAATACACTTCTAATAACTTTATATGTGAGTTGAAGTACTTTTGCAACTGCTTCTGGACGGGGTAGGACAAATGCAACAAAGGTGGTGGAGTGAAAAGTCACTTTTCAGCACTTTTATTTGTACCACAAAAATTAATAATTTAAACAACTGAACTTTAATAATGCTTTGAAACGTAGTCCAAATAAATTGGGGTTTTTTTTTAATTCTATCTGAATAACGTATTCTTTTGGATAGTCTGAACACATACTGAATAAAAAGGGAGATGGAAGGAAGGATCTGTAAATATATGATAGGACTGTGAACAGTGGAACAGGAAATCGCACACAGTACCTCTCAATACACATTGGGTAAGAGGAGAACTAACTGCTATCTCTAATGCATGTAGACCTGATTTTTATGGGCAACGGAATCGTACAAAAATAGAATTGTTAGGGGCAGTAAAGTTTCTATCAGCTACTGTTCTGCCTGCTTCTTCCTTCTCCTTAACTGAGATTTATTCTGCAGTGTGATTGTCACAGGATCTCAGAATTTAGTTGTGTGAATCCATGTAGAGACACAAACTAAGAAACTCAGGCAAAATCCTTGTAACAGTATGAAAATATTCAGAGTTTATATCTATACTGTTAATCTATTGATCTGAGCAATAATTAAAACAAAACAACCATTTAAAGTAACCTAAGAGCATGTCATTGAAATAAAGAACAAGCAAACAAACCCCCTTGAAGTAATGAATTACTCCCTGTCAGACACCCCTAAGACCACCATTAGGATTTCGCACTCAGTGTAGAATACACACAGCTTTCCATTCAGCACAGAGCAGTTCAAGCTTCAGCACTGATCTTGAAACACCACTGTCCCAAACTCAAAGATTTCCCAGATTACCCATATACCGAAACAGGACACAACATTGCTAGGCACACCCTGGTGTGCTTCACAGGACCTAGATCTTTGGTTCCCATCTTATCCCACAGGTTTTTGAAATGTTAAAAAAAGAGGGAACCAGACTCTTCGCAGTAGCATTCACTGATAGGACAAGAGGCAATGGGTACAAATTATAAAATATGAAAATTCATCTGGACCAAAGAAAAAACTTTTTTACTATGAGGGAGATCAGACACTGGAAAAGGTTGTCTCATCTCTGGACTATCTGGGATATTAAAAATTTGTCTGGATGTGGTCCTGGGCAATTTCTTCTATCTGACTGTGCTTGAGGATGGAAGTGGGGGTGGCAGGGGAGGGACATGGGGATAGGACTAGAGGATCTCAAGAATCCCCTTCCAGCCTCTGTGATTCTGTGATTTTGTGATTCTGTGATTCTCTAAGAAGAGTTTTCCAATAATTTTTTTTCTATAGACCAAATGGCTTGCTTATAATGTCATGAAACTGTGTCAAGAGCTCTACTAAATTCGAGATATATGACATATACTGGCTATTCCCTGTCCATAAGGTCTGCTACGCTGTCACAGAAAGAAATTAAATTGGTCTGACGTGTTGCTCTTGACAAATCCATTTTGTCTGCTACTCATTTCCTTGTTCCTTTCCAGGGGCTTACAAATAGTTTTTTTATCATTTGTACTGAATGTTGGCTGGCCTATATTTCCATATTGTTCTCTTTTCAAATCAAGAAAGAAATACTATTCCATTCTCCTGGTGCCTGATTTGTGTGAGATCTCAATGATAACTCATAAGGATTCTGAGAACTCAGAAGCACTTTCTTACATACCCTAGGATGAAATTCTTCTAGCCTGCTTGAATTGAGAGCATCTTATCTAAGCACTCAGTATGCTATATAGTCTTTACAGAGAGGCTGAGCTCTGATTTTTTTGTTGTGGGAATTCATTCTGTAAGTCAATTGATAAAACTGACCATTTTATCAAGGATTAATGTAAAAAAAGAACATTAAACTTCCTTGGTATTACCTGTTGATAGTATACCATTCCCAATAACTATTCCTACTAATTTATGATCATGAACATCCAAGTACTTTATTTTTCTTCCATATTCTCATGCTGTACATTCACATTGCACTGTAACCTACTTTCTGCTCCTTGTATTTTACTTCTTGAATATGTTATTTCTCTGAAGTCAAAGAAGAGCTCATGATTTAGTCCTGTTCCTGTCCTATCCTCTTTCTATTCTTCTTCTACACTTGGGATAGTGTGCACTTGTGACCTTAGTATCCTTTCTATAAGAATCCTTTTCTGTAAGTTCTTTTTTTTCCTTTGAGTAAATTTCAACAGAAAGGCTGCCAGTTTTCCAAGCTTGTTGAGGTCTACCTTCCTGAAATCTATTGTTTTTCATTTTCCTGTTATTACGTCTTCCTTTCTTAAAGATTATTACCTCTATTATTTCTATTATTATTTAAAAATATTTGACTGTAAATTTCTTTGGAGGCCAATTTAACCACCTTTGTGATATAACTCAAAGTACTGAAATCCAGAAACTTTTATGAGCTATAAATAAAAGTTATGCAAAACTACTACTCATTCTCTGTAGGTACCTAGGTTTAGACTAGAAATGAGGTTTCAGACACACTTTCTTCCATCTTTTCAGACTAGCTGTGGCACTTTGTTTATCTATGGTGGTGTGCACTTAGCAGTGCATAATTCTCCCATCTAACAGAAAACCAGCTGTTACACACAGATTTAGTAGTTCTGCAAGGAAATGCACAAAGGTGAACTCAAACCGTTCACTTCCTAAACCAGCTAGAGGCAAATCACTCTTCACAGAAATTCATTTTCTGTCACTTCATTGGTGTGGTAGAAAACAATGTCCTATACGACATTCCAGGAATGTTACATCACATGCAGTTTTGATTCCACAGAACAATTGGCTATCTGAAGTGCTCCTCTTCTAGCAATAGTGTGTCTTTCATTAGGGACAGTAATTGGGAAAATTCTATTTAGGTGTCTGCATGGTAATTGCATAAAAGCTTCTTGGTGTATTTTTGAGTATTTTACTTTTGCCTCCTACAAATGCTGAACTCACAATCTGTTGGCCCCACATACAGCTGTTTGACATTGGCTGGATGCCAGCTGGACCAGGGGGAAGAAAATAACATGAAACTCATAGGTTAATACAAAGGCAATTTAATTGAAAGGAAGCAAGGCCATGCACGTGGGAGCAAAAGAAAACAAAGATTTATTCTCTACTTCCCACCAGCAGGCAATGTCTGGCCCCTTTCTGGGAAGCAGGGCTCCAAATGTGTAGTGGTTACTCTGGATGACAAGCCAATGCCCCACACTTCTCCTCCTTTTCCCAGCTTTCATTGTTAAGCTGACATTATATGGTCTGGAATATCCCTTTGGTCAGTTTGGGTCACCTGTCCCAGTTGTGTCCCCTCCCAAGATCTTGTCCATCCCATCCCACTGTGGGGGAACACTGGAAAAACATCCTTTCTGCCGTGCGAGCCCTGACCAGCAGCAGCCACAATACAGGGCTGTTACCAGCACATTTCCAGTTCCCAACACAAAGCACAGCACTGGGAGGGCTGCTGTGGGGAAAATTAACTCCAGCTCAGTCAGACCCAATACAACGACCCTATGAGGACTGCACAGATTAAATGACTTCACAGCATAATCTTGTCATAGGTCCAATCTATAATTTGGGACTGGTTGAGCTGAAAGCAGAACTGAAGAAAACAATACATTGTTTGCATAATTTCCTGCTGGCCAAGAACATTTACAGTAAGTTGGATGACCTGAATTAAGGTACTGTGCTCTGGGAGATCTGAACTTCTATCTCTAATTTCTTCAGGGAATGACTTTAAATCTACTCTAGATGAAAAGAGGAACATCTTCTATTGAGGCTGTTATTGTGCTAAGCAAGCAAGAGTGATGGAACCAGAGGTAGGAAAATAAACAAGGAAGAACATGCTTACAGCTTCACTGTTCGAGTTCTTACTCAAAATGAGATACACAATTTTCAGATCTGCTTCCAGGATTTGTTATTTGTTTGTTTGCTGCCTACTGTAAAATTGTGTGGCTCACTCAGGATCCAGAGAAAGGAACTTGGTTTTGTTTTCTCCCATCAATGTGGTCACTTCTGTTTTGTTTCCTTCAGCCCCATGACACTTTCTACATCTGACTATGCTTCAGCACCTAGGGAACTCAAAAGGGCACTTACATCCAGCACAGATAAAAGCCCAGTGTTAGATAGGTACCTCGGCAGTTACTATATTTACATGTTAAATGCATATTTTTCTGGTTTTATTATTCCTTTGTTTACTCTGGGAACTGGGGCAGACACAGAAGGTAATTTTTTGCCAATCTTCTCAACTCTGCTGTACCAACAAAGGAAGGATTTTTGCCAGATAGATCTATGGAATGGCATGTTCATCATCTAATTGAATTAAAATGTTGAGCTAGAAGGGCTAAAGTCAGAAATCATTGTTTACATTTATTCAGTATATTTGACGATGAAAAACGCTTTGAGAATAACTAATGTAATTACTGCTAAATGCATTTCTGGGGTGTGAAAAGTACTTGTCAAGGAGAACAAATTGTATAGATATATGATGTTACTCTGATAATTTCACTTTTGTTGTTGAAGAATGAAATAAACTGTTGTAAAATACAATTTTCCAGGGATTTTACTTTTCTGTCTCAGCTTCACTGACTCAGAATTGCATTTCATTTTCAAAGAATAGGCAATTTCTTACATGTTATACAATTTTTGCCCTTGAAAACTGTCAGTTGCAATATTCAGGGTGAAAATCTATTTTTAGTAGCCAGAGAGCATGAAAGAACTTGTTGTTATATATGAATTAAAATGAGGATGCCACCTGGGTAGCAGTAAGTATGTAAAATATATCAGTTCTATAACACAATATGTTTTCTTTTGGCTGAGAAAAGATGACCAGAAATTACTATTTCTTCCAGTAGAAAAGTATATAATTACTTTTTTTTTTCATAAAAAAAAAAGTACAATAAAAATATCTTTATTATGGATATTCATTTAAATGCACCCTTCTACTCATTAATAAAATAAACTAATAAATTAAAAATGGATGATCGCTTGCTTGCTAGAGATCTCAAGAAGCATTAGAAGGGCTCTTACCCTTCTTTGATACTACAGCAGCTTGCCTGTAACTTTTTGTTAATATTAAATTTGTGCCAGGGGAAAAAAAAAAAAAAAGATTAACTGATTTCACAAGCCTAACCCGTGTACACCACGTGCATGGATTTTTCCACGTGCCAGACTGGAAATAATCAGACCAACATAGGAGGAAAGTTAAACTCTGCCTGTCCAAGTGTAAAAGCCATTTAACACACAGTAGCATTGCACAGCAGTCTACATCAGGAAAGCGACTTGACAGAGCAACTAGGCTTTACCTAGAGCATAATTTTACACTAATTCAAGGAATAAAAATCTGCCTCTGGGGAAGGTTGTCAAGAGCCTTTTAAGTATCAAGTGTGGTCAGACTACCACTTTAGGCCTTATGCTGCTCATTGTCATAAACTTACTATATCATTACCAGCTATCTCAGGGGGATCTACCAAATTAAACTGTTCTTGCTGATCTTTCAGAACACACACTGGGATACTGTGTGCTGCAGGAAAAAAAGTTGGAGAGAACCACCACTGGTGCCTCAAGCTTGTCAGTGTTTAAAAGGCATTTTGATGATGCCCTTAACAACATGCTTTAACTTTTGGTCAGCCTTGAAGTAGTCAGGCAGTCCAACGAGATGATTGCTGAAGGTCCCTTCCAGCTGAACTATTCTGTTCTATCCAAGTATAAATTAGATATATTATTCTGGGCTCATAGTTATCATTGCCTACCATTATAAAATTAATTCATTTTTTGCTTGCTTGCTTGATTCTTTCCTTCTACTGCACTTATATAGCTACAACCCAAACAACTTCCCATCTATCAAACTTACCTGGTGTTTCTGCTTTCTTTTTGTTTCTATGGAAACAAAGATGATTTTTAAGGAGGTTGAAAGAAATGCAGGTCATCACAAAACCATTCCTTAAGAACTGACATTTTGAGATAGTCTAGTTTTGTCCAAGAATTCCCACCTTGCTACCTTCCAAGAGGCATATTTTCCCCACAAAGTCCTGGGAGGTCTTCTTTTCATGTCCTTCTATTAATACAGAAATTAACATGGCACTGTAGACAGTTCCAACCTGTTTAGGCCATGATATATAATATTTAAATCTGAATCAAGTATAACACAAAAATCTTTACCATCCAACCTTTACATGCTTCTAAATAAAAAAAGAAAAGCCCAGGGGACCTCAATTAGATACCAGGGCACCTGAGAGTTGAGCACCAGATTGCTCATTGCTGCAACTCTACAGGTTCAGTTTGGCTGCAATGCTCTGATACCAAGTGGAATGTTAAATGTGCAGTCACCAACCTGATTTCTCCACCTAGTTACACTTGGTGGAAAGTTCAATTCCTGTTCTCTTATTAGCTTGAGCATGGACCTGCTAGAACATCCTTCTTTTCCTGACATATCTTGATTTACTTCCAGTTAAAACTAGGACATCAGGTAAGGAAAAGGTGGGAAAGAAGGGGAGTGATGATACATCTTGACCAGTCCCATTATACAGTGTGGATATAATTAAGCTACACCTGAAGTCTGGAAGCTGGGAAGCCCTCAGGAGTCCTACACCTCAAATATGTACTAAAAATTCCAGGATCCTGATCCTGCTCTAGTTGAGGATGTCCCTGCTCTCAGCAGGGGGGTTGGACTAGAGGACCTCTAGAGGTCCCTTCCAACCCAGACATTTCTATGTTTCTATTTCCTGGGCAATAGGGATGTGTTTGCACTCCAAATACCCAAATCAAAATCTTTCTCACTATGTCTGTATTAGACATTCTTCTGGCACTGAGTAAGGGTGCTCTGCTGTTTTCACTGTTCCAAGGTATGGGAAGATCAATAGTCACGGTTTCACATAACATGAAGATATTCCAACCTGTATGTCCCTATTGTATATTCTAATGTTCATAATGCATGGTAGTAATTGCAGCTCCTGCTTCAGTTCTTTTCGTCAGTGCCCTCTCAGAGGTTTCCATTTTCACACCAGCTGCTCACAAAGTTGCTGCTGACAGTTTAAAAGTTACAATACTGTCACTGATTTTAGGATTTCCTTATATAACAACATGTAATTTGCAGTGATTCCAGAGATGCTAAATAAAGAAAAAAAAAAAAAAAGGAAAAAATAAACTAAATGAGACCTCACTAATATATTGCTCAAGATGGGGATTATTTTAGTTACTTCCATGTAAATTGACCCTAATTCAAATTTTTTGCCAGTCAGTAAGAAATAAAAAACCTTGGGACAAGGCAGGATAATGATCAAGACATGGGAATGGATGTTCTAATGATATACAGGGCAGGAGACTAAGGAGATCTGGGGATTCATGGTCAGAACCTTTGCATCAATTAGGGAAGAAGAAAGAGATGCCTTCTGGGCAGCAAAATTTCCAGCAAGGGATTGCAGAAATGGGAAAATAGAATATTCTGTTTGGAAGGAAGTTCCTAAAATAATTCTTAAGGACTAATCGTGGATATCGCAACAGACAGCTAAGTGAAAAATGCAGAATACAGTTAATACAGAAAAGAAATTTTAGCAAAATGTGTATAGGTCAGAGAATAATGCAGGCAAAGCTTTAATGCAGGTATATGAAGCTACAGTAAGATCTCATAATCTACTTGTATCATTTCAGACGGGGTTGCTATGTAAAACAGATTCAAAAAAGATCTTTTTCAGAAGTGTACCTAATGTCAGAAAAATAAAAAAATATATATCAAACTGCTTCTTATTACAGTATTTGTTCATCTTGCCACCCTAGTACAATCTCTCTGATTTTCTGTGTACCTAAAGCCAATGAGCTGCTGTTATCTGGTGTGCTGGGTTTGACTGGGACAGGGTTCATTATCACCAGCAGCTGCTGGCCCAAGCAGTTAGGAGGGGCTGCATCTGGGAGGGGCCACAGCCAAGACAAACAACCCAACCAACCAACGGGGTGTTTCATCCTGTTTGATACTGAGTCCTGCCCCTCTATAAGGGGAGGGCTGGCAGAGGGTGAAGGTGCCTGTTTTCACCTTTTTTTCAGCTTGTTGCTGGAGCAGGGAAAGCCACATCTTGGGTACAGGTAGAGCCTCAAGGTTTATATCACTCACTTTATATATTATTTCATGTTTCCCTGAGAGTTCATCTCCGCTTCTTTGTTTCTTTTATGTGAAAACCTGAACTGTTAAAGCAGTAGTGGATATAATAAATTTTTTTTTCAGGGAAGCCTCTCCCATGACAATTCTCTCTGCTCACTTTGTTTTTTCCTAACACTTATCAGAATCATTTAAGTTAAAACTGGGCAGTTGCAGTCAAGATCTTATTTCCTAAAGAGTGCTTTCTGTAGGCTTCACCCCATGACAGTAAAACAGTGTTGTTTAGAAAATGAAGCTGTCTGCAAAGTTGATGCCCCTTTTGCTGTAAACAGGGAACAAAATGGCACAAATGAGATAGACCATGCCTTCTTTACCAGCAAGGCTTATCTTTGAAGCAAGTGAATTATGACTGAAGAACTGGTTTCTTTCTGTCTCTGATACCATTCCTTTGAGGCCACTGAAATGAGTGCAGCTCATTTTTGTATTAAGTGCAACTTGTTTCCTGGGTTTCTGACACTATGTCTGAGTGGCTTGTTTCCAAATTCCAGAGTGCATATATTTGTAACTGATGCGAGAGAGTTCTGCCCTGAGCACTTGCAGATTTGGAGGCGATTAAGCTGTCCTGAAAGACCGATACCAAATGTGAGTGGACAATTTTTGCTTCTAATCATTCTGCTTTCAATTCACTGCCTGAAAAAAAGTCAAAATTCATTGTGGTCTTTCAGTACCTTGTGAAAACAAAATCCGTTCCTATTTCAGCAGTATTCAGTTATTATAGTGATGAGTACCTTTGGAAAATCCGGGAAATTTAATAATTGTCTCTTCAAGAGTGGATTTTAAGAGCATGCAGTAAATATGGCATGGACCAGACTTTGAATGATGAATAAAATCCAAAATATTGTATAGCTGTTTATTAAGCACAATTCATTTTGTGATCTGAATAAGACAGGAGACCTCTTTAACAAAGCAGTAGATGGTAATGTAATAAAAGAGATCAGAATATTAGTGTACTTAACACTACAGTATTGATACTGTTCTTTTGAAGAGAGGGTTTTGTTGGGTTTTGGAGAATTTTTTTTCTTTAATTTTGAGGTATGGAAACTTGTGGTTACCACCTACAAAGGTCATGAAGAAGGAGAAAAGTTGAAAATGCGTAAAGCAATGGTAAGTATTTAGTTGATAAGAGAAATTGTGAGTTTTCACTCTGTCTTATCTTCTAAACAGATAGGAGCAATCAATGAGATTTAGATACATCAAGTCGTTGGGTTTTTTAAAGGTCTGAACAATGAATGATTGAACAACAGGATGAGCTGGAACATATGACAAGAAGGCCAAGGATGTTGCGGGTTTCAAAGGCAGATTAGACATGGATATAGCTTCAAGAATATATAAAGTTCCATGTTTCGGTGTTAGAACCTATTTTGAAAGAGAATTAAAAATACACTTCTCTGGTAGGTGGTTCATAAACCAGCACTTCCACAGATGTCAAACTCTTTGTGTCTCCCTTTAAAAACCACAGCCATTGACAGGAAGTTTGAATTTTTTTGACAATTTCAGGGTCAACAATTTTAATTTTTTTCCCCATAAATTATCTTCAGATATTTGAAAAATACGTGTTTTATATTCTTTCTTTCCCACTCTAACATTTGTTTAATGCTGACAAGGTATAGGAAAGTTCCGTGATGATGATTTTTGTACAGGTGATTGATATATCAAAGTCAGTAAAAACATTAGAACTTAAAATCCTTTAATAATGAGAAATACTTTATTAGAAAGCTTATTTGGAGCACCAGAATTATCTCTAGTCTTGATTCTGTCAATTATGCTGCTATTTTTTCAGACTTACTTGAATTCTGTTTCTTTATTTGGGGCTGAAAAGTGCATGTCATTTATAGAAGGTGATATTTATGTGAGCATACGAAGTGACACTAATAACATTCAGTTGTTGCGAATGAATAAAGTAGGCACATTACAAAAGTCAAACTCTTACAGGAGTTATCAGACACATCTTTGAACCTATCAAGAAGTTCACATTTTCCATTAATAGTGCCACCATGAATACCATTAAACACCTTGAAATTCTCAGTTAAAATTCTCACTAATGGAACTGTCATAGTACTGCATGCATAGGCTGCAGATGAGGTATTGGGGAAAAAACAGATAAATGCTATTGTATCCTTAAGGCATATATATGTTTGATAGCAGGAAAGTACATGGATTGTTTAATTCAGAGCATAAATTACAGTATATTGTAGAAAATGGGAATTCAAGTGAATTTACTTATGTCCGTCTTGTATTTCACAGCTCAAACATTTAAGATTTGCTGCCCTTGCTGCTTGAAATCCAGGAGCTACAATTAAAGGTATTTAGTTGCCAAGTAAAGGGGCTTAGTAATAGAAAGGAGGAAGAAGGAATACAAGTTATTAATGAAGAATGCTAATGAATAAATGCTCCCCTACAGAATCTGACTTCCCAGATGTCAGTCTCTCTAAGACAGCTTGGACTCTTTAGCAGCCATTACTTGCTGCTTTTCAGTCTGTTGTGGAAAGATGGGGAAAAGGAATAGTGATGTAGGATATGTTGGATCCCCATTACTTGGTATCTGTCTGCTGGTCACAGGTAGCATCAGAACAGCCTATGATTTGTAGAGTGGTGCAAGACT
>JAAGNO010024059.1:29395-86876 GCA_033439905.1 Ceryle rudis
AGATCGAGAGAGGTGAATCTGCCACTTTGTTCTGGTGAGACCTCACCTGGAATACTGCATCCAGGTCTGGAGCCCTCTGCACAGGACGGACATGGATCTGTTGGAGCGGGTCCAGAGGAGGGCCACAAGAATGATCAAAGGGCTGGAGCACCTTTTCTATGAAGACAGGCTGAGGGAGCTGGGCTGTTCAGCCTGGATAAGAGAAGGCTTCAGGGAGACCTGATAGTGACCTTCCAGTACCTGAAGGGGGCCTACAACAAGGTGTGAAAGGGCCAGTTTACAAAGGCTGGTAGTGACAGGACAGGGGGCAATGGTTCTAAACTAGAGAAGAGTACATTTAGATTGGGTGTTAGAAACAAGTTCTTTGTTCTTTATTTATCATGAGGGTAGTGGAAAACTGGTTTGGTAGTTGAGGCCCCATCCCTGGAGATATTCAAGGTGAGGCTCAACAAGGCTCTAAGTAACCTGCTCTAGTTGAGGATGCCCCTACTCACTGAAGGAGGGGGTTAGACTAGATAACATTTAGGTTTCCTTTCTGGCCCAAACCATGCTATGATTCTATGATTACTGGGCTTCCCCCTTATCCTTACCCATAAGCATTAAGCCTTGCCATCACAGTCATCGATCTCTATACAATCAAAACACTCCACCCCTGCCTATCCCTTCTGAAGAGCTTGTAGCCACTCATTGCAGCACTCCAGTCATGAGAGTCATCCCCCCATGAGTCTGTGATGGTGACTATGTCATAGCTGTCTTGCTGTACAACGGCTTCCAGCTCTCCCTGTTTGTTGCCCATGTTGCATGCATTGGTGTGCATGCACTTGAGCTGGGCTGTTGATTTCATCCCCGACATTGGTGTGCCACCCTCAGGATCATCTCTAGTGAGCCTGATTTCATCCCCTTCCACCTCTGAGCCTAGTTTAAAGCCCTCTCAATGTGCCCCACCAACTCATAAGTAAAAGCCCTTTTCCCTCTTTGAGACAGCTGAACTCTGCCTCTTGCCCTTTTCATGCAGGAATGGACTGAAGATTGCCAAAATTCATTAAACCAAGGGTAGGTGTATCAAGCATAAAGCTGGAGTATTATAAAGATAACTTTAGGATTAGAGTCAAAAAATAGATGCAATGCTCTAACATCTTCTCTCTGAGGGCATGTGGAGTTGGAGTTGGTGTCTCCTGAACTAACCTGTGACAGTACACTCGTCTCTCATCTTTGCTCAGTTTTCTGAAGCCAGCATGTTTTGTTTGGTTGTTGTTGTGGTTGGTTTTTTTGGTTGTTTTTTTTTTTTTTTCCTAAAAGAATGGAAGGAAAGATCAGAAGTCTCCCTGACTGAGATTGGAAAGGCCTTTTTTTTTATGAAGCTTGATTTGGCTCAAATTTATGTATTTCCTATGAGGCAGTTTGATGTATTATCTATCAGAAGTTATTTTTCTTTATATAGAAACTGCTCATAACTCATATTTCAAAGCTAACACTGAATATATGTAATTTTAAAATTTAATGTTCCTGTTCATTAAAACAAATGCCATTTTGCACAAGCTATTAATAACTTCAGATAATTCCCCAGGCTCCTAGCTGAGGTTAATCCTCGCAGATCAGTTTTTTTGTTGATTTTGTATTAATTTGCACTTCTGTTTTTAAAAGTCTTTGAGGCTGATCACACAGCAGTCAAAATAAATGGACTTACAGGAGTATATTTATGCACAGGGAAAAAAGGTAATGCCATTGATTTGGTGAGCTTCACCTGCTTATATTTTAAAAGAAAACAAAACAGAACAACCAAAAAAAATATTACCCTATCCATTGAAACTTTTAAAATCCTTCATTGTGTTGTGTTCCAAAACTGCACACCTAAAGTGAGGATGGGCTTTGAAAAAATGTGATTTCTCTGGCCCAAACAGAAAGAAGTATATAGAATATAGAATATAGAATATAGAAGTGATTTTGTCATAGGAGTTTTGTCCCAGCCAAGGCTGCCTGAATATAATCCAACTGCAGGGGGTAAAAAAAAAGAAAAAAAGAAAAAAGAAAAAAAAAGAAAGATTAATCACTCAGAAATAAACTATCTGATTGCAAAGATGGAACAAGTCTTGATAAATGTTGAAGGTATTTTACCTCTGGAAGACCATAAAGAAAAGGTTTCCTATAAGCCATTCATTCTTTCTCCTTTCGCCTTAACAGGGCTTTTTATTTTCTTCTGTTCAGTCATGACTGAAAACCAAAAGACGTGGAAAGGGGAGGACTGGCATATAAATCCTCTAACCTGCCTCCCAGGAAAAAAAGATTTGCATCCAAATCTGCATCTTTACCCTGACATCCCTTGGAGCTCTCTCTGAAAGCTAACTCTTAAAATGACTCATTTCTCTCTGCGTCCCCTTCCCCATAATGTAGGGGGAAAAAAGAGAAAGACTCCTAGTTTATCTTCTGGGTGATAAACTGACCTGTTCCTATACCCCATCCTCATTACTGATGAGCTGAGAGCTGATCACACGACTGGAAGAACAAGTAGGTCCATGATATACTAGCTTTCCACAAGATACCTGTGAGTCACCAGTGTGATGCAGCCACGGAAATAACTCACGCACCCAGTCACAGTCTTTGCAGGCAGTCGACAATATAATGGCCATAGGGCAGGACATAAGGGAGATCATATCTGGAGTGTGGTATAAGGTGCAGAAGTAGTCACAGTCAGGGAAAAAAGTCAGATTGGAACAGATTCAGAGTAAGACTGCATCCCATTAGGACGGTATGGAAACAAGCCAGGGAACCTGATTAGCAAACGTCTGCACTGAGCAATGAAGAGCAGCACAGAAAGCCCTGAGCTGCCACAGACTTTATCTGCTCTAGAAGCAGTATATCACAGTGTGGTGCTGATGAGCTGTATTTATTATCTTAAACTGCATTAAAGTGGATGAACTGCTGCTGGCCCTGAGCTGGTATTGCTGCAGCACAACAGGTAGACATATCAGCTGGAGTCAGCAATAGCTCAAGAATCTCTGCACCAAATTTCACTGCACCGCATAGACAACTTCTGTATGAGCTTGGCTTGTGCATTCAGGCAAAATGAAAGCTGTCAGGGCATATGATTGCTTGCTATAAATATATTGAGGAGAGGAGGGGAAAGGGGGGACTGACACCAGGGCTGGTGAAGAACTATTTAAATTAGAGGATAATGCTGTCACAAAATCAAATAGATGTAAACTAGTTACAAATAAGTTTAGGCTGAAATTTAGAAGACGGTTTTAAACCACAAGAGCAGTGAGATTCCAGAAGGCTTTCCAGCAAGAGGAAGTAGGCCAAAAAGCCTAATGTCTTTTAAGATGAATTTTAAACATTTGTGAGAAGGGTTATATGACTGCCTGAGGAAGCTGGATAAGATTCAGTGACTCAGACTGTTCTTCCTAAATTTATTTTCCTCCGAACATTTTCCTACCATCTCACAAGCCCCTTGGTCCTTTACAGCAGGTCATTAAGGTCCCCTAATCCCTCAGACAGCTCAGATATCTCTTACACTACACCGGCACTGCCACTGTTGTCCTCTCTGATGGGGAAAAGTCCTGTGCATACTTCTGTGTAACTGCTCCCAGCCATATGAACCACTCAGATATGAGTTCCATTTGCCTTGGAGTTTCCATGTCAACCACAGTGTGAGCTCCTGTTTCTTGGGAAAGGATGGAAGGCCTTAACTTCATGCTTCTATCAAATATTTGTCTTCTGGCATGAAATGAAAGTTGTTTGTGATGTTGTCCTGAGCTGAGCCTTTGCTGCACTAAATGGTATTGCAGTGCAAAGACCACAGCCAATTTATCTTCCCTCTCAAGGCTCTTGAAATAGCAACAAGAAGAACACAAACACACACACACACACACACAAATATATATATACATAGAGCTACAAGGAGTTTGTATCTGTTCAAAAGAAGAGGGTGAGCGCTTGGATCTGGCCACGTAAATTTGTCTCTTGTCTTTTCACCAAAGCTCATGGCAATCGATGGAGCTTTTTTTGGGCCTATTTTAAACCCACGATTTTTTAGAGCTATCTTCACTTGCGAACCTCAGCATCTAGTAAAAAACTTTCTAGTCCTCTACCCTGCAGCAAAAAAGTCTGAAAAAGGTTCAGGTTGCACACTAGGTAGTCCAGCAAAATAGAAAGCAGGTAAACACTACTATCTTCTATACTTACAATCCTGCAAGGCCAAAGCAGGGTGCATGGAGCAGCAGTGCTGTCACACATCCTCTTCCAGCTGCTACTGGTTTTATGCTGTGTCCTTTAGGAAAAGGAATAAATCACTGTTTATGGACTCTTGTGTTTTAAATCATCTCCAGGCTGGTGATAGATAACTGTTACTGTAGTCACTTGGGCCAACCAATGGTTCCTTTTCAGCATACCTGTGTAAACTTTGAAGTTCTCAGAAATGTTTTTTTTTTCCCCAATCCTTCTTCTAGGTAAATTTATCTTTTGATTAACAGTGTGTTATTGAAGGACAATGAAATATAATTCCTTTTCCTCAGTCTCAGCACCTTAAGCTCTTTCCTACAGCAGAGGTACTCAAAATTTTCATCCTCACAACAGTGTACTCAGTGCTTCTGAGTTCTTAGTGTAGCCTCCATTTCCCATCCTGAGCCCCTTGGACAGCAGGACCTGACCTACACCTACCTGTTTTGCAGCTGCATTTTGGTTGATTTCCAGAAGGTGTCCATACAAGGACAAAAGAACAAGGGTGCAGACCTCCTTGGGCAAGCACTGAACCCTCTAAGGCAGGCTCTGCAGTGGCATGGCAATGGTTCAGCACCCTGAGAAGCCTCCACTTCAGGAGTGGAAGCGGCATAGGTTCACCTGTTGCGAGTATGTGCCCCATGCTTAGACAGTCCCCCAAAAGCACTGAAATTTCCCTAAAGAAGGTGAAGTGATTAACCCTTACAGATCGGCACCTAAAGTGTCTAATACCCCCTGTGCCATACATGGCAAGGAAGGACAGGGCTGGGAAGAAATTCTGCTCACAGTTGCAAGAAGAGTGCACATGTAAAGTACATAAAGCACAAAACCAACAACCCCCAATACTCCCTTCTCCAGCACAGTAAATCCCTCTCTTCACTTCTCTGAACAATTGCATGGCAATATTAACTATAGCACTATGGAGAATATATATATGTTTTTTTAATAAGGAAATTAAAGAATATTTGCAAAGGGAATTGTGCATGAAGAACACTTAAAATAAAGTACTACTGCTTCATAGCTAGTGTTGAAATACTGGAGAAGAAACACTAGGGAACTCCACAATTTAATCATTGATAAGATGTGAATATTATACTGTGCTAACTTTTTCTGATCAAATGCACTGGTAAACAGACGACAATTCATTTTCAATGTTGCAAGAATAAACAGTTGTAGGACTTAGAGAACAAGTGTGCTAGCTGTGGAATGTAAGTACCGTGAATTTAAAGGATCTCATTGAAGGACTGTATCTTAAGAAACTTTGATTACAAGATTTTTCATTTGAGGTCAAAATGTGTGGGGGAGATGTAAAAGATGATAGATTAGCAATGATAATTCAGAAGAAAACAGATATTTCCAGAATAAAGAAACCTTTCAGTTCTATGTGAGTTTATGCTCCCAACATACTACCCTAGGTTCTTCAAGTATTTTCTTGATCGCTCAGACAGCTTTCAACAATATACAACTCATAAACTGTATGACTGAATGCAAAAGATTAGGTAAAAAAGTATTTATTTTCTATTTTTTTTTCTGTTATGTTCCATTACAAAAAGAAGCAAAACAAAACATAACAAAACCAAAACCGAAGATAGCATTTTATTAGTGGTACATTAATGAGTTTAAACAACTAGGTGACTTATGTTTGTTACAAATACATCTTACAAACAACCACAAAAACCATAACTAAAAAGGAAATAAATAATTTGTATAGGTTTTCTTAATTTTTTAATATTTATAAAATATATAGCACTTTCTATTACATTTTTCAGTCATTTTTATCCATAACAAATTAAAACTTATGACATATATTGCAAATATGCTGAAGGGATAAGGATAATTTTTAAAAAAAATCAAAGTTCCTGGAGGTATGAAATAGTAAATTGGTTAATATTTATCAATTTATTATCGTATATCCAGATTGTGCATATCCTGCAAAAATAGCCATTTCTTCAACTAATATACATATTTTTTTCTTTATAGTAGTATAAGTTTCTCAATGTAAAGCTTCATGGATTTATGCTTCTGGTTTATAGTTGTGCCTAATATGTAAATTCTATTTATATATACTGAATATCTTCCATTAGTATATACTAATATATACACACACATACACACACACATACACACACGCACTATGCATCATATATTAGTATATACTGGACAATAAAAGAATTTCTATAATACATAGTTGGGATTCTTGTGGAGAAAGTGATTAAAAGTGAAGGCATGTAGACCACAGCAAAAACTGACTGGGTTATGTCAATGAAAGCATTTAGTTTTACATTGGTCACTGTATTTTAATAAGATCATGTACTGTAATAATATAAAGAATCCAAACATATTTATTATTTTTTTTAAGTATTCCTATGCTTTTCTTTATGATTCCAACAGAATATGAACTGCTGTCTCTGCTAAACTTCCTGAAAATGGAGCCAAGCAAGCAGAAATGTGCTGACATTACAGACCTTATTCCAGGAAAATACTAACATTTCACTTAAGAACACTCCAAGTCAGGAAAGAACTTAAGGTCAGATATGACTTTATTTGCTTTAACCTGAATGTTAATGACATACTCAAGCACTCTTACTGGTACACGGATGCCCTTGCCATAGGAGGTTTAGAGGCTATGTTCAGAGCAAAGGGCTTGGGGACCTCAGAGCAAATATTCATCTGTGTTTTTGTGGTAGGCAGGAAGAAAGATGCAGCAGGGAGAGGGTTGACCAGTACAGGGTACCCTGCTTGTAGTCAGTATTGTCCTGGTGTGGCGAAGTAAAAAGGTGATGCAGAATAACCTGCCTGGGCACTCATCAGCCTTCTTCAGCTTCATTCTGCCCCTTGCCACAGCACAGCATCCACCTTCAGGAACCAAGCTCTGGTGGGCTACATTACAATGCTCAGCTTTCTAGGGTCTCTCAAGCAGCGACAGTGCATAAGCAGCAGCCGCTGCAGGGCCAGAAACAGCTGGAGCCAGGAGCTGGCCGCCGTGCTGTTAGTATCTCAGAGGTTTTTTTCCTCTGGACTCCTTTCAGTTGGGCCACATGGTCTGAAAGCCTGTCAGAACCTGGAACTCATATAGGTGTGATGCTCGTTTAGCTTCATCCTAAAAACCCAGTTCATATGCTTAAAGACAGCTCTGAGATACAAAGCTGAACACAGAGAGTGGCAGCAGACAGAAGTCCAGATTCAAAAGCACATTCTGATAAAATGAAAACTAGTGTAGAAGCACCTCAAGCTCCTTTAAGAGAGACACACAGACACATGCACTTTCAGCAATCCTAAGCTACAGTCCTGCCTTGTATTTCCCTCTGAGAGCCTCAAGTCCTGCCTTAGGCCTTTAAGACAGGTACTTAAATGTCAGGAGCTTGAGTGAGTCCCTCAAATTTCCCATCATGCAGAACTGGTCAGAGGTGGGAGCCCAAACTACGGACTTATAATTGGTTGAACATTTTAAAATCAGTTTAAACTTTTTTTCAGACACTACACTTTTGCAGAGACCAGACCCTGTAAGGAAATGGAAAGAGCAATACAAGGATTAGTGCTTAATATTAATAAAATTACATTTTCCAAATGGTTCCTTGGAATTGCCATAGCAGAATGAAAACTGGTCTTTGTTTTTGGCACAGGGAATCCTCGAGGGTACTTAGACAACATGTAGCAGAGCTGCTGAATTTCTCAGGGCAGCAACTGTACATTCACAAGATAGTCAGCCTTTTTAAAATTTTGTTTGATGTAAGAAACATCTTAAGGCATCGAATAAACCAAATCACATTTAAAGTAATAAGCTGCAGTACTGACAACTACCTACTTGGGTTTAACTGTCGACTTTGAGGTGTTCGGAGAAAGTCCATGCACACAAAATAAATATATTTGTGAAATCAAGGAATAATTTGTAGGAGAGTATTTTTCATGATTCTCATCTCATAGCATATTAATGCTGTACATCATTGGTTTGCATTCTTATGAATTCTAGTTTGTATAGACAAAACTGGTTTTTAAAAACTTGACAAACTTCTTGCTGCACTTAATTAACAAAATAAAGTGGCCAACATTTAAAAATATGCTGACTTTTATTTCAAAGATACCTTCATGCTACTGGAATGCAAAGCTCTCTTGAAAATCTGGAACTGTATTTTTAAACAGATATAGGAATTGAAACATTAATTCACTGATGAAATCCAGAATAACACACATTCAAATTGGTAAGACTTTCATAATAAAATTATGCTAACATAACCTACCATGGGTTAGTTCTGTGAAGGTCAGATCATCTAAAATTTCCATTATAAAGAAAATAAAATCAAACCAAATATATTTAGTTATACTTGAGAGTACATATTTTTTGGTATACTATATAACATCACTTCAATAGGCACAGTATTATAAAGATTTTTTTCTTTATTAAAATTATTTAAGACTATCATGACATAAGGAGAACAAATTACATTTTATGCTAATGGTTGGCTGGTTTGCTCTCTTGTTAGAATATTTACTTTCACTTGCATACATATTTTTAGCAAAAGCTGATAGCTCATTATAATTATGTGTGTTCATTGTCACTGGGCTGCGTTGACTTACAGAATACTTATATTCATTAAATGTTACGTGTGAGATGAGAGGCTGCGACATAAAGCCTGAGTTTTGATATATGCATATGAAGTTCACTATGCCTTAAATAGGAATCTCCTGTAGGTAGTGAAGTGAAAATTACAGCCATTTAATAAATTTGTAAATTGTATTTTGCTATTTCAGGATTAGTCAGAACACAGAGTTTAAATTTTTCCCTCTTTGGTTCAAGACTGAAATTTCCAACCAGCCTGCTCTAAAAGCAGATGGATGCAGAGTCACCTCTGAATATTCTGTGAGGTCAGCACACAAACCCCTGCTGCATTAACAACCAACACTGACCTGCAGTCAAGGCCAAGGCATTTTATCGTCTCACAACATCACTTTTATCTTCTTGAAAATAAAAGTATTGATTAAGCCCCACCAGCTTAGCTCTTTGAAATACAGGGTTTTAGAAAGAAAAAAAAATCAATTTACAGGCTAATGTTTGTCTCTTAAATGTTGCATATTTAATGCTCAGTTACAAAGGTCTCATTGATGAATACAGCAGATCTACAAACAGCGTACTTGACAGAGATCTTCGGGATACCCTGGTGTCCCAAAAGTTCATGTCATTAGCTCAGTTCTGCGCAAGGAGCACTTTTTAAAAAAATCTGGGGGGCAGGAGGAGCTTTCATATAATGGAATCCCTTAATCTACAACAATTTGCAATGACACACTTTCTGCTGGTTTGGGTAAATATTATGTTCATTGAAGCACATTAAACAACGTCCCTTAACTCTCAATTTCAATGGTATAATGGTGCACGTAATGTGAACGGTCAAAGGAAAAACATTCAACTGGCAGCTGATTAGTTTTTGATTCTGCCATTAGCAGCAGAGTATTTACTGAGGCGTTAGCATATGCCAGCACTGCGATAGCTGAATGCCACAGCAACGCACTAGAAGGAAGGAGATGAACTGGGAGCACAGAGGAGGAGAACTGTCATTAGCAGTTAGCAGGATTGTGTTTTCAATGTTGTCAGTGCCCTGTCAAAAGTATGCTTTCTTGACAAGGACAGTGCCTGAGTTACCATCGTTAAAACCCTTAGACTTTTGTAGCTTTGGATTCAAAAAATCTGGGGTTTGGACTCTCTCAGGAACAAACTGGAGATCCCAGCCACGGTAGAGTTTTGTGTGTTGTTCAGAGACGAGGATGTGATCCCCTTATTTAGGGACAATTCATATAAACAAACACATGAGGATGACTATGAGAATGTTGGATTTTGATGACACTTAAAGCATTTAAGAGCTGGATTATGACATCACTCCGTTGTATTCAGCATGGAAAATAAATGTGTAACCCTTGGAGATGTACTTAAAAGAAGTAAGCATGTACTGAAAGACATTTGAAAGTGATAAAATATATTTTCAGGTTATTTGGAACCAGCATCAAGTGAGATCAGCTATGCTTCAAGGCAAGGATACTCACATGCATAAATCCAAATATTTCTAATACAAAGCAAAAAAAAAAACCAAAGCCAGAGACAAGATTTGCCCCTAGAGTTCACTTTTGTCCCTGCCTTGCATTTTGAATTAGTCCCATTTCCTCTGGCTTCACTTTTGAAGTTTTAATTACCTTAATCTGTTGAAAGGGATGTGACAGAATTAGTCTATCTGCTAAACAAGGCATGCTGTGTGCTTTTATAACAAGTTTCAGTGTAAAAAATAAAAAAGGAAAGAAAAAACCAACCCAACAAAAGTTTTGATTTCAGTGTAATGAACAGAAACCCCAGCTGGAACTGGAAATACTGTGCACACACCGTAGCTGCACTCACTGTTCTTCCTGAAGTTTTTTAGGTTCTCTTGTCCGGCAAAAAAAGCAACCCTCACCTTTTCTGCTGTTTCAGCTATACCCCACACATGCTCCCACCATTTTTCCATCTTCACTGATTATTTTGATAAATGACACTTAAATAAAGTTATTCATTTAAAATTTAGTTTTCATCATTAAATGATGCTCTGGAAGTAGTATGTGGTCCGGAGTGATGTAATATGCTTAACATACAAAGACATTATGCATTCTGTCATCTATTCTTTACAGGTTATTTAATTTATTCCTGTCTTTTACTAACAATATATAAAAAAAATAAATTAGGAATTCAGAAGGTGGACTCATTTTTCTAGCATAATGTAGAATGTCTATTTTGTTGAAAGCCTGAGTGGAACAGAGGTTCTACTTACGATGTGAAATCATGGTTAAACATGGAAACAACATATTAGTGAATTGCCTCTGAAATGAATGAAAGAGCTAAGTCTTGGGAGCAATGACATTTACAGAATTTAATTCTTGACAAAAAGAAAAAAAAAAACAAACAAAAAGAAGGAAATAAATATCAGACATGATATTATATGGACTTGCACTTAATTTGTAATTAAAATTAAATTAATACCATTATTTTTAGAACAGGAGGGACTCATGGAAAGGTGGTTTACTAATTGCGGCGTTTTGTTTTGTTTTGTTAATGTATAAGTCCAGTATGGCTATACCTTTGCTGTTGCTATTGTTAGATTCGAAGAATGATATAGAAAAAGTAGCATGACTTCATGTATGGACACAAGTAGGGATTTACAACAGTGCTTAAAGTGCTTTCTTATTTAAGGAGATACTTACACAAATGCCTTTTCATGCTTATCTCCTTGTCATCACGTACTATATGCTTGTTGCTTGCTCTTATGTCATTTATAATATAATGATAGGGTATTAAGTTCGTACTCAGAGTTTAGTATATTGTCATTAAAAACATCTGAAAACAGGAAAATGACAATTCTATTTGTTTATTATTACAGCAATTTGAAAATTTTATTAAATACTGAAGTGCTTCATTTTGTCATTTATTCCTTTGCTTCCAGTGTTGCTTAAAGCACTATGTAAGTACAAATAGATCATACTAAAAGCATATCCATCCTATTCTGGGGTTTGGACTAGGATTATTTACTGATATCTTGCAGAACAGGGATGAATTTATGATCCCACGTGACCATTTATCTGCTGATGCTGCAAGACGTCTTGCCTCCAGGATTGGTTTCCATGTACATGGCTCACCATATCTTATGAATATTTATACATTGTTATGTCTTGTTGTTAAGTGGCAGTGCTGTAATGTGAGATGTCAAGTAGTATACTTTAATTTGCCAGTACCAGAAGTTGTGGGAGCAGCAGAAGCTGTGGCTTGACTGCCTACATACAAAGGGTCCAAACAAGCCACTTTGGCTGCAAAGAATGAGTGGATACAGTGAAGGACTGCAAACAGGTTGGAAAACTCCAGCTCCTGGAAGTGAAAACAAAAAGATTAAACATGAAACAAAAGAACATCTCAGAAGCATATACCCAGGAATGAAACACTATTCAAACAGCAGTAATTTTAATAGCTTGATGTAATTATCCTAATGTGCTTGACAATACTCCCTTACAGGGATTTAGATATTCAGCCGTCCCCATTCTGTAAATAATTGTTTGGAGGCTAAGATGGACAAATTTCTGAGCTAAGTGCCTCCACAGAAGTATGAGATCCTACTGGCTAAAGAGGAAGGAAAATGACACTATATAATTATTTTTTGCCTCAGGTTAATGCAAACCTGGCACTTTTGCAGCTTAATTTGGATAGAAATTGAATGACTGTGCTGTAACGGTCTGCACATCTCTGGACTACTACCATAAAACCAATATACCCACAAATATCATTGAGTTCCACGTGTTACATTTGCTTGTCATGTCACCTCACACTGGTAGCTATTATCTTACCTGTTCTTTTAACACACACCACCACCCCCCCCCCATTTTCAAGAAGTGCTGCTATCACACAGTGATATTCTGGATCAGTTTTCATTGAGAGGGTTACTGTTATTTGTTCAAAAAAAAAAAGGAAGAAACTCTGACTTCTAGACTTATTAGCAATATTAGATGAAGTCCTTTTTTTACTTTAATTTACATTTATTTATAGCTCCTCAGCATGTGATTAGATGGGACTCTTTTAGATATCACCACAGAGGAAATATGTAAAAACTACTATTTTTTTTTTTTTTTTTTCCAGATGTAAGTTTGCTCCTTTGTCTCTAATCGATTTTATCTGACCAATCTTTTTTAGGTTATCTTCAGTATGTGGTTTTGGAGTTGGCATTTAATCATGAAATATCTTCTGTATTGGAAAGCAAATACTGAGGTATTTGAGTACATGTAAGTGTAGGGATGGTGGTGCAGCGTTGCCATCTTTCTGCTTTGATTCACTGCCTACACAAATTTCTTCACTGTAATATGAAGGCAGTGATAGACATCTGTGGTATATTCTATTTGTCTTTCTGTCCAGCACTGGTATTTCTGGACTATGTAGTGCCAAGGGTTTTGCTTTTTTGTTTAGAAGAATATTGATAATGTTGTAAATTCAAAAAAAAAAATTGCTAAATCTCTCAAAATGACATTAACCTGCAATTTTCTGCCTCTTCAGATTTCCTGGAAGATATTGCCTCACGTAATTCATGGAGACATTCACCAATCCCTCATGTGCGAGAGGGAACAACAGCCTGAAAGCAAACAGCTGCATGTGCAGGGTGCATAGCGATGTACTGAACGGGTGGAGCTTCACTCAACTCTCTTACAACATGAGCAGATGTCCTTCAGACATGCTCAGAAATGAATTTATAACATCCCACGAGCTTCTTTAAACTCCCCTAACTACCAATTCTCAATAAAGAAGATAAAGTTTATGCCAAGCTTCACAAACCTGCCATCTGTGTCCATTTTAAAAAATCTGCTTAGAGACATTGTCATTTTCAAACACTGAGAGAAGGGCAATTTTATCCCTCTGCAAAGGGGTTTTTCCTCACTTATATTTCAAAATAATAATAATAAAAAAATCAAAGGTAGAAAATAAATGGAAATTTAAAGATGAGGAAACAAGGAATTATTGAAACTATTTCAAGAATAAGAACTATCAGTCATTCAAATTAATTTACTTATCAGTTAGCTCTTTTTTCTTAATATATTATGTAGCCTTCTGAAGCTTAAATTGAGAGAATAAATATTTAGTGGAACAGTGAAATATTTGTGATATCAATTCTGTGTGTGATGTGAAGGATGACTACATTTCCTCCTCTGAGCAGGATAAGGCTATTAAAATAAATATTACGGTTTGAGAATTGTTCGAGTCAGTTAGGTAACCCTACTAGCTGAAAGTTTTTACTATCATGATTATGGCTACTGGAGCCAGTGAATTTTCACAGTGCATTAGTACAACTATTACCAACAGTTATCGCAGGGTTTTCTGTAACCTTTCACAAAGATAGTCTGGATGGAAGGGAGAGAGATGGAAACAGGAAACAAAGAGAGCCCCCCAGATGAAATAAACCCCAGCTCTTAATGCATTATATTAAAGATACAGCTACATAAACAACACACCTACAAAAGCAAACAATTGTAGTTTTGGAAGCGTTGGTGACATGCTTAGAAAAAAAAAAAAATCTTTTCTTCCATCCATACACTGCTGATATGAGACGATATTTGTTCTTTCATCAAACGTGGTGTTACATGGTCTCTCTCTATTATTAAGCATATAATCCATGTGCAAGACATGGGGAAACTGAAAATTGAATCGCACAAAGTTACACAGGTGAGAAATCTGAACTGAGAATGCAGTCACTGCAACTGAGCAATCACTCCAAAAATCCTAAGGATGCATTCTTAAAATCCATTTAAAGAAGACAGTCTGAATTTGAAGAGCACTGTGATGCTCACAGAAAACCTTCACAGCTAAGAACGAGGTTTAATTTGAAGTTGTATTTTTGAGAATATACTTGAAATGAGGGTGTCAGTCTAGAAAATGGTGCAAACTTCCATCAGGACACCTTTCAACACTCGAAAGTGAGCGTTCTTTTTACATTCCAACAGCAGTAACTCAGACTATTTGTCTTACTTTAGATCGGATATCTACACAAAATAATCTCAAGTACAAATTAATTGGCATTCATTACTATTAAGGTAGCATTAATTAATTAATAAACATTAATGTTCAATCCTTGAAGTTACATTTCTTCCTTTGCTGATACCATATTTCTGACCTCTTCTGCTCTCCATATTCAAATAGGCAAAGACAATTGACTCGATCTTCATCTTGATGTGCTGATTTTTGTATTCACTTTGGTTTTGTAACACTCAGCTTAGGGATTCAGCTTGTCTGTGAACAAAAGCTAACCTGATGCAGCACAGCTGTGTGACCTTGCCTGAGTTTCTTCTGACAAAACTGTTGAGCTGTGAAAAAGCTCTGCAAGCTGAGAAA
The DNA here is from genome assembly GCA_033439905.1 of Ceryle rudis. NCBI lineage: Eukaryota > Metazoa > Chordata > Aves > Coraciiformes > Cerylidae > Ceryle > Ceryle rudis. The sequence continues at coordinate 44,484 of JAAGNO010024059.1, forward strand.
GGTGAAAGCACAGACTGAAGTGTAGCTTTTGAGTTATACACCTGTTTTACAAGGCACAGGAACTCTCAGTTCGCAGAAATTACTGATTGCTGCGTTTACTTACAAAATTGAAATAGAAATTGCATGAAATAAGAGAAACATCACTGATGCTGATTTTTATACACATTAAATACTCCTGCATTTGGGAGCACATACATGTATCAAAACAGGATCTCTCATAGATTTTAGATACTCTTCATTTTTGTCAGAAAAATATAAATATAAAGCAGTTTCTACTGCAGTGGTCCAATACTTAGCCAGTTAAAATTAAAGAGCACAGCCCTCTGAGTTTATTACAGTCCTGAAATTGTGTTAGTGTCTGAAAGCTGCTGTGATGCTGAAGAGATGCTACTGAATGATTAAACTGTCGCTAAATAAACAGGTAAATAAATAGGTAACTAGATAGGAAGGTGCCTAAGCGAATCTCTTTGTGTCTTACAGGCAAGGAGGAAGCTTTGCCCTTCTGTGCTCTGATTTTTCAACCCAACACCAACAACTCAGTAAGAGCGAAGGAGAGGGACAGGAGGCTCCACGTTCCACCAAGCCGACAGCTCTATTTTCTAGCTCACAGTCAGAAAAATTCCATCTGACTGTGCAAACTTGTGCAATATCTCCTGCTGAGTGACAGCTGGGAAATAACCTACAGATTGAAATGTCTAAGGGGTATCAGTGATTAATGTTGCCCCTAAGTGGTTTTCTTCTCAGAAACCACTTAGACCTTGCCTCAGAAACCTTCAAAGTTAGGTGTTTGCATCCAGGCACCCCGCCATGGACCCACTGGTGTGCCCTATGGTAATTACTGTTCAGATTTTTCATCCTGGAATTGCTTAGGTCTATGGGGAAACACTTCTCTTATACTACACTATATATCTATATAGTAACACAATATTACTTACAAAGAAGTAATCAGTACAAAAAGCATCAGTACAGAGTCTCTACAGAAAAAAAAAATGGTAGCATTCTAACAACATCTGAGAGAATAATGAAAATGTTTATATACCTTGAATTATATTCAAGCTGAAAGGAAGTATACCTGGTTAAAGTGTAACTAAATCCATAGCACACGCTGTGTGTCTCAAAGCATGCCATTTTGAGTTTTCTTAAGTCAGGCATAAAGCACACTGTAAAAAATTTTGACAGCATTATAAAAATATTAGTTATTCAGTGTCAGTGAAGGATTTTCTATCACTTAGGAATATAAACTCTGGTGGCAAATGAATTTCTCAAAAACAACAAAAAAAAGTTGACTGATGAATGGATGTGGTTCTGCATTTTTTCTCAAAAAGTATTTTTCCTAGATTTCTAACTTTAATTGTGATATCTCTGTATATTCCACCAGAATACAGAGGAGATGCTGGGCAATTATGAAGACAGTTTGTCTAAAATTTAAAATGTTTCTGCATAATTATTTTTTTCCAAGCCATGTCCATTTACAATGAATGTGCTTCCAGAATAACAACAAATTTATCTAAACTTTGTGTCAAAATTCAATAGCTAAACACTCTGACACTCTTATTTCTTTAGATAACAAGCAAGCATTCTAAAGGTAAAAGATATTAGTGCACAGATGCAACATGTCTTATAATCCACACACATCTGGGATAGCATGAGATACATAAAATATGCAGCATTGTAAATGAGGGAAGACAGAAACAATTTGGATATTGATAACTTGTACTTTTTACAGGAAGGAATTAAAAAGAATCATAGAATAATTTAGGTAGGAAAAGACCTTTAAGATCATCAAGTCCAACCGCTAACCCAGCACTGCCAAGGCCACCACTAAACCATGTCCACATTGACAAGTCTTTTAAATACCCTCCGGGATGGTGACTCCACCACTTCCCTGGGCAGCCTGTTCCAGGGCTTGACAACCCTTTCAGGGAAGAAAGTTCTCCCAGTATCCAATCTAACACCGCCCCCCCACCCCCACAGTGCAACTGGAGGCCATTTCCTCTTGCCCTATCACTTGTTACCTGGAAAAAAAAGACTGACCCCCACCTCTCTCCAGCTTTCTTTCAGGGAGTTGTCGAGAGCGAGAAGGTCTCCCCTGAACCTCCTTTTCTCTAGGCTAAACAATCCCAGGTCCCTTAGCTGTTCCTCATAACACTTGTTCTCTAGACCCTTCCCCACCTTCATTGCCCTTCTTTGGACACGTTCCAGCCCTTCAATGTCCTTCTTGCAGTGAGGGGGCCCATAACTGAACCCAGTATTCAAGGTGCAGCCTCATCAGTTCCAAGTACAGGGAGATGGTCACTTCCCTAATCCTGCTGGCCATGCTATTTCTGATACAAGCCAGGATGCTATTGGCCTTCTTGGCCACCTGGGCACATTCCTGGCTCATATTTGTCAGGCTGTCGACCACGATGACAGCAATATTATTTAAAAAATGTTGAACAACAGAAAAACCCCCTATGGCCAGCCCACATCATATTGCAGGCAGTAACTGAATTATAATGCATTAAAAACATGAACACATACTGTCTGTGCTGTAGCTGAAACTTGGAGATGGAGAAAAACAGACCTTGAAGGGAAGAAAGCAGGAGTCTCTGATAGGTGTGCATATGTCACAGCATGTTCTGCACAGAGTGTGTCAGTGTTAGTGATGAAAGGGGGAAAAAAGCACTGTCAGTTGTAGGGAGTGTCCTAAGCTGCATCAAAGTTACCTGCCATGCCCTGCTTCCTCATTACTGCTTGGGAATGAAGAAGGGAAGAGCCCTGATACACTGGGGCAATGGCTCCTCAGATTTTTCATTTTGTTCTCAGCTGTGAGCTCTCATTTCACTATATTCTGCTTATTCTGTGGAAAATATAACTGGCAAAAAATTATCTTAATGGAGAGAAAATGTTACGCTGTATTTCCCCTTACAACAGCGGGTCCCTGGGCCATCTGAAGCACAGAGCTGCATTTAATAGGTGATGATAGCTGTGGCCATGAATATTCATCACAACCTTTAACAGATGTTTTACAAAATTTCCATCATCTGATACCCAATGAAGCTTGCATACAGTATGCATGAAACCAGCATTACAAGCGTTTCTGAAAATCTGATTAACAATTCCTAATGACTCAAGAGTTCCCCAAATAGCTATACCTCTAACTCTGTAACGATAGTCAAGCCCAAGAAAACAGAGGCTAGATTGTTCCACTTCTTCTCATGCTGAATACTGCTTTAATCCATGAGAGGCTTAAAGAATACTGAAGGGACCTATCCATAGAATTTTAAACTAAACAAAGTTGAAAAAATATGACCCAAGAATCTTCACATTCACTTTATAGCCACATTTATCTATATTTCTTACACCAAGCAACATGCTTCATCTTGAAACAAATTGGAATGGATAGAAGTGCACACTATAAATACCATAGGACCTTCCAAAGACAAGATAACCTGACATTTTTTCATCACAGTGTGATTGATATGCTTCGATCAAATGAATTAAAAGTAACAAATTTTTATTTTCAAATTGATCAATGCAAAAGCTTACATTGATAATAAAGAGAAGCAACCAGGGACCATGACAGTATATTAATAAACATGCTAACAAGGTTGTGTAATATTCTGCCTTTATAAGGTTTCTACCTTGATAAAAGGTAGAAACCTTGATATCTACCTTGATATCTACCTTGATAAAAGGTAGAAAGATGAAATTTCCTAGAAGCAAAGCTGTATTCAGTTTGAGTAGGAATAATAATAGGTACAATAAAGGTACCAGGCTATCTCTAAGGTTTCATACTTTGTTTTTTAATTTTTTAAAAAATTCGATTTAGCATTAAAAATATATCCTAGTTTTACTGAAATAAAGAAACACTGTCCCATTCTTGGATTCCTATGACATTTCTTCTGTTGTAAAAATCATGTGTTAATATAATGGCCACAACAGACAGATACTAGAAAGATAATGATGAGTTTCATCCCTCAGCCGTAGTTCAGAGCTTCCAATTAGTTGCTTAAGAAAAAATCATGACGTTAAGTTCTAAGTTTATGCTTTCTTATTAGAGATTAAAAGAAATACTGTACTATAAAAAAACAATTTCTGAAGAAAATTAGAAAAAGAAAACATTTATCTTTGAGATGCAGCAGAAGATGAAGGTATTGAAAGCCACAGCCCACCACATTTCATTGCTGTTGATTTAATGGGAGCTTTTACGTACCTTTACTGTATTGAATATGTTTAAAACCAAGTAAATAGCTGTTAGGTAGAAAATAATTAATACCAAACATAAAAAGACACGCAGAAAGGAAAAGAAGCTGCTTAATGTAGCTATTTGCATTGAAACTCAAGACTGCCTTTTTTCTTTGTATACTTTATTATGCTATGCATATTTAGCCATTTTAGACAATAATTTATTTAAACATTCCTTTTTTGATCATGGAACCAAATTGTTATCGTATTCATTCAGCATTTTTTTCTCTGATTTGGTCAGGAAAAGTGGTAGAGCAAATGTCTCGAAAGACTGGCTTAAAGATGATCAAGAAAATAGTCCTCAGGTTTACATAAAAATTTGGAACCTAATCAAAAAGCTCTTCAATTCAGACTCTAAGGCAGTTCCAGTTATCAAAGATCCTTCTTGCACACACCGGGATAGTAAATGCCCTATTCTGAAAAGACACAAATCAAACTAAGCGTGAATCTCTCAGGGTTTCTCTTTTCATAAATTAACTCTTGAAGCCAAAGTACAACCGACAATACAACTTTTCTAACTCTGAATTAGACACGGACACAAAGCTTCATTTTTCTAAGGAAATATGTGTTTAATCCCCACTTTTTTTTCTCTGAGAAATAAATCCGGAATTTAGACCTTTGCTGGGTTTTGTTCCCAGGTTAATTTAAGAATAAATTTTGCAGTAGTTCTTCATATGAGTATAGGGTTAAGAACAGGGCATACAAATTCTTAGCCAGCTTTATCAAAATGATTAAGAGGAGAGTTGGCAAATGTTCCTAAACCCATATATAGCGTGTCCTGGTTGTTTTGTTTTGTTTTTGTTTTTTTTTTAACACTTCTTAAAAGACTTTTAGTTTATAAAAATCCAAGCATCTGAATCAGTTTTCTTCTCTTGGAATTTCTTTGGTTTCCTTTGCATTCTTTGGCTTTATGCATTAATCTAGTATTTCTAAGTAATGTAGTTTAATTTACCCCTCTGTTCCCCTAGCTGCTTTCATAACTGCTTTTAATGTACATTACCTTTATAAAACAAACAATGTATTGCTTTTACCTTTGCTTCAATTTGTTTAGTATCTTGGTTTTGGAACAAAAATTTGATTTTGCTCTTCCCATCATCTGAAGAACCTTTAAGTTGGGAAAACTTGTACCTCCAAAGTACGGCCTAAAGGAAACAAGAAAGAAATATTTAAAAGCCATACAAGCCAGAGTAGTTATCATTGCAAACTGCAAATTTGCAAATTGAGAATTACGCCTTCAAAGGTTATTTTTAGTCCCTTTATGGTACATATTTAAATTTTACTGTTCTTTGGTCTGATGTCCCTTTGATCAGATGGACGTGTTATACTTTGGCAGTGTCTGATTGAGATCAGTCAGACCACATTTCTGAAATTCACTCCAAAATTCCTTTATCTGTATTTAATCCTGATAAAGAAATATAAAATAAAGAAAGGAGAGGTGATAAATTAATTGTATTAACCAAAATTAATTGTATAACCAAAGATTTTCTTCCACTGACAATCTCTGGATTCCCTACTCCATCTGAGGGGATAACCTGTTATAGAAGTCCTATCTTTGCACATTAAAACATCTAGTTGTATTCACATAAAGGGCATACCAAATTAAAGCAAAATACCTATTTTAAAATGATAAAATAACAAAAGAAAACCATGTAATGAGAACTGATTTTGAGTTTACTTATTGAAAGCTCTAAGAAAGAATTGGAGAAGATCATTAATTCTAAGCATATCAGTTGCCTTTCAAGTACTTATATTATGAACTACATTGTGTCATGTTAAAAAAAAAAAAAAAAGACAGATTGCTCTACAGAATAAATATGCAATTATTAAAATTTACAGCTGGCTAAAATATAATCTTTTTTTTTTAATATATCTAATGTGGATTTATGTAGAAAAAAATACATTTCAAACTACTTTGCTTAAAAGTGAAAAAAAGCTATTTTTTAATGTCTTTTCAGCCTCATTTAAAGCTATTCCTACCTCCAATTTCTGGAAGCACTAACATTCTTCATTGTGATTTCAGCAGTATTTCACATAATAAGAAAGTAATCCTCACTGTTACTTCGAGGAGGTATTAATTTCACATGCATCAGACAACACAGAAACTTAAAGCAAGAAGTGCTGTTCCATTTTCTTTGGCCTAAGGGTTTGCAAATGACTTACTTTCAGTGGCGTAGCATGACACTTCAATCTCTGCCCTTTCTCTGTACCTATGAATGATTTAATATCTACTTGAAAGCAAACAGAATATGAGGGAGGTCAAATTTTTAACTGTCCTAAATCTATGCAGGTCCCTTTGCTTCAGGATTGTCGATCTCGTTACGTTGATGACTGGCAAAAAACTTCTAACCTGCACCAACCTAAATAAAGTTAGTTGTGTTTGTCTTAGTAACTTGAAAAACAAAAGGACAGAATCTTAGCCGCGCACAATACACAAAGAAAGTGCTAGAATTCTTTTCCCCCAGATTCTCTCTATTGATTTGTCTCTTCCAGATTAAAAAACCAAAACCCTAATCTGACTACTTTCATTCTCTGTCTGTATGTGACAGGTGGGCTCCTATCCACCACATTAAGAACATTCTGTTTCAGATAAACTAGATGAATTTGGCAATTCATGTGAAACTATATCATATTTATTTCAAATGCTGTCCTCCTGAGCTGACCAATCTGTGCTATGGAAAACAGAATAGCTTCCCTCATTTCTAAGTGTGAAATTCCTTTCACCTTGTTTGATCAATGGTGTTTACTCATGTCCTGTAGATAGTGAGTTAAAAAAAGAAACCAAAACAGTATCACCATAGTATTCACACCACTATTTCACCATACTTTCTATCTATGTTGTAAACTCCTTTATTTACAGACCTATGTAGCTCAGTGAACCTTGTCAGAAGACCAAGATCATTGCCTTTCTGCAGGAATAGCAAATCTATTTAAGCATGTAATTTCCTAGATGAGAAATATAAAAGACATTAATAGTCTCTTATCTCAGGACAACAACAATCAAAACACAAGCTATTGTCTTTCTCTTCTCTGATGATGTATGGGGAGGCCAGGAGAGAGGTTCAGTCATAACAAGGACCCTTAGATGGGCAGGCAAAATCCCAGGGTACCCGTCAGGTTCAATTAAGTTTGAGTGAAGAAGAAAGATGTTCAGAACTGCAGTACTCTGGCATTTCCCAGGCAGTTTTGCCACTCACTTCATTCCCACTCAAAGAGAATGACAGTCACACCAAACCACAGGCGTGATCCAAGAAAACACTTCAGTTTATGCACAACATCAGCTATGGAGAGCCCTACTTTGCAATGGCTCTTATTTTTAAAGTCCACTGTAAAAATCAGGTCTGTAGCAAGGAAGGGATGAAATCCTTCTTGAGATTAACCTGAAGACTGCACTTCTTCCTTAAGGATATCAAAACAAGTTCCTAGAACTGACAGTTCAACACCATACTTTGCAGAGACTATTAAACACTCTTTGTCTAAAGTCTAAGGGATAAAAATGCCATTGACGATGCATGAAATGATTCCCAAATGAAAGAGCTACCTGTTTCTTTTGAGTACAAAGTATTTCAGACATTCAAGCTACTCAGCCTGGCTACTTTTTTTTTGTTTTGTGTTTTGTTTTTTGTGGTTTTTTTTTTTTTTTTTGGTTTGGTTTGGTGTTTTTTTTTTTTTTCCTAGAGAACTTTTGAATAACCATTCCTTCATCCTGGTTTGAACAGGGACAAATACTGGTTCACTTCAATACACTCTGGATGTGTCTTGCACCTCAATGTACCACACAACATTAGAAGTGTAAAAAACTAGTTTAACTTAGACATCCAAATTCTAGATGCCTAAAATTGGGTGTATTAGTTAAGCATATGCCCAGTAAGACCCATTTAATTCCTCATCTCCTACCAAAGAAGCTGAAATACTGCCCAGTGTACTTTTTGCCTGTGTAGCAGATGTACAAGATGATGCAGACTTCTGTGACCAGCGGTAAGATCACTCTTAAAATACAGGATCTTAGGGATTCCTGGTTATGTCCTCTTGTGCTTTCCATATGATCTGGAAGTGTTGGTTTTTACTTTTCATTTTCATTACTGCAAAATGCATAAGCAGTGAGCAGGGACCAGACCTATGTTTTTCCATGACTACCTCATAATGCCAAAGTAGATAGGACAGGCAAGACCTACTCACCTCAGAAGCCAGTTTCACAGAGCTGTGTAGCTACAGCAGTGACATAAACACATGAGGGAGCTTCTCGTGCTATCTTTCATGTTCCTATGGGCTGACTGGTGACACAGTGCTTGCTGTGATGAACAGTCTGAATTCTAATTTTAAAGGCTCCATCTCCTTCATTAGGAATAGGCATCCTTGGGGATACTGATATATACCACAGTCAAAGTCAAGTGAATGATTTTTTTCACATTTTTGAACATCGCAGTTCCTCGGAAACATTTGCTCATGAGAGTGAACAGACGCTGGTATAATTTTGTACACACACATATAGATATGTATAGATTGATTTCCAAGCAATAAGTACATTTGTAAAACATGCTGGCTTTTTCACAAATTGCCAAAGCCCTAAATGCGTCAAGATAAATTACTCCTAAATCAGTTTTTATGAATTATAAAATATAAGCAGGAGTACTTAACTGGTTTGAAGGTGCAGTGCTACTGAGCTCAACACTATAATACATTCTGATAGGGTTTCTCTTAGCTACTAAAAGCAGCCTTTTCTCTTAAAGTGCTTTCCTTGCATAATCCTCAGTAACTGTGTGTAAATTGCATCACTGAGAATATTTTACATGACTATATATAACATTTTCAGAAAGCAGAAATTTTTGTTCACCCTAAATTGTATTGGGTGAGGTGGCAATTCCTATTAAAACGTAAGTTGCAACGAAAATAAAAAGGTTCTTTGGTAGATACTGACATCAGCTACTTGTGAGGAGCCTGAGAAACTCCTCAAATTGAGGGGCACAACTTTGACGTGGCCTGATGGAACACCAAGATGAGAACTCCGTATTCATTATTGATTTCCTTTAAAAGGGAATTGTCAATCCCTGAGTAGAGACAGAATTTGTGAATAACAGCAACCAGCCCATTTTAGAAACTGGGAACCAACTAGAAATACCACCAGCTTCACAATTTGAGTACATTCAGAGTGGTCATGGAAAATCTGACATAGTTAATCCATGTTTTGAGAAATGCAATGTAAGAAGACAATCTCATTGAACCAATACTGCATGTATCATGTGTAACAGTGAAAAGAACTAATAAGATATAAATCCTCTTCCCAATTATTATTCATAGATCATCTAGGCTGCTTTTTACATATTATACTAGCTAATAAAATTAACTTCAAAGAATGTCAGAATGCAACACAAACAAATAAACAGTGCAGACAATCTGACAAATTAGATTTAAGACTTCTCTTGAGATGCTATTAAATTATTGTAATAAGAAATCAGCAAAAAGCAAAATCCTGTCTTCACTGAAATTAATAGGATTTTTCTTTCCTTTGACATATCTGAGACCAAGTTTCTCCACCAATACTTTTTAATGAGAAATATTTTATTTATATGTAATCATCTAGGAGTCATTTGTTCTAGTCTTTGTAACAAAATTACTGCCTATTATCTTCTGCTAGTGTTATTTTGCTATAATTATACAAGGATGTTCTCTGCCTGCACACTTTTATTTTATAGATGGGACATAAATGCAATACATAAATAGCACATATAAGAAAAGCCATTGACTTCAGTCAATATAAGAAAAATACTTTGCTGGTGTTCCCCATAGTCACACAAATGAAGAAAATTACATTGCTTCTATTCTTAGCACTAGTGCTAAGTCTGAAGCATATTCCGCAAAGGACCTTAGAGAATATTTTCACATTCATATAATTTGTCAGGTTGGTACTCATTCGTATCATTTCAGAATCCTGGACTAAACTACATGCAATTTTAATGAGATAACATCAAACAAAATCGCTTCCCATCTAGATAACGGTATCAGAAAAGTGGGAATGTGTCATAATTATCTTAGTTTAGGGTATGATCGGGAGCTTTGGCTATGATTTTTGGTTTTGTTTGGGTGAATGAGCTTGATTTATCCTAAACAGAGATTGTATTACCAAACAAACACAGGATAAATAGGTGTCTCTGTATTTTTGCTTACTATACTCTAAGGAATACTCATAGAAATATGAGTCTGACTGGTCCATGGCTCTGTGATAGCCACATGATTTAGCAAGGATATAGAGGGCATTTTGCATTGGGCACTAGGAAAGAAAAGTTGTATCTTGTCAACATGAAAGTCACCAACCAGAACACAATTATATCCTATGGCTTCAGTGAGAACTACCTTCAATTTATTACTAAACAGTCTTGCCTCTTCTATATTGGATTATGCACTGCGGACCAATTCTCTTCTTCCAAAAAGACCATTTACACTTAGTGAAGTTGTGAAATAGTGTTTGCCTCACATACTGCAATGGCATCATTTCACCTGCTGGTGCACATCACCAAATACAGCTTTTCTCTACGATTTCTATTGGCATGAATCATCCAGGTTTTATGATGTAAGAGCAAAAGAAGTTTGGCCCTCAGTAGGGTGCTTGGAAAAAACCTGGAAGAGTCTGTCAGTGTTTCTAATGATTAGACAGCTACATCTCAGACCACCTATAAATGGTAGAGTCAATACATCATCTTTACTTAGAGGATGATAGAGGGCATTTTTCAAATATCAGTTTCAGTACATCCCTTTGTTGTCTTTTCCATTGCATCTTCAAAAAACTGTAGCTGTACTTTTCCAACACTGCCTCCTTTTTTTCTTGACACTCTAATAAAATAAATCTTCTGTTTAGCTTCTTATGGCTATTTTTAATGCTATATGTTCCAGAATTATGACAAATTTCAATGGACACCTTTAAGCTAATGATGTCTGTCATCTGACTAAAATAAGCGATAATCCCACAAGTCAAACTAAATCAAGAACAGATGCCTTGTAGGTCTTTGTTTTCAACAGCAGAAGTAACTGGGTCTTCAGGCACCTGGGATACGCCTTAATTTGGCTCATACCTAATTGAGAAAGATCGCGTTCTTGCAAAGTGACACTTTGTCCATACTGATAGCAGTAGTAAGAAACTGAGCAGGATTAACATCTTGTTCATGCTCAGTTCTACTGTGTTACTGATCTCTGGAGAGTGTCTTACTACAAAAGAATTACGGTCCAAGGCAATTTCCTTTGTCAACTGCTGTGGCTTTATAACTGTAAAGGGAAAGACAGGGGAGGACACAGAGGATAAAGAACAAAAATGAGACAAAGGAAAAAAGCAAGAAAGTCAGCCCTAATGAAAAACTTGTTCTTGTCCATCTAATCCAAGTTACATTGAATGTAAAAAGACTACAGTTTATTTGCTTAGTACTGATGGATGACCTACCAACATTTGTTTGTTTCTAGTCACAGTAGATAAGACTGATGGAACCATGCTTGATGGCTTATATTAAAGTTATACTAGCTATTTGTTCAGCATTTCAGTTCCTAAGCATTGAATAAATACTTGTTCACAAGTGTTACATTATTAAATCTCTGCCCTGAAGTGAGCCTGCTTTCCTGCTGCCTTCTCTAGTACTGAACGTCAGATATCAAGGGGTTTTTCACATGCTGTTTTATTTCAACATGTTGTATGTTTATTAGCTACATGAAGAGACAGACCTTAAGATATGTATCCCTCAAAACCAAGTTTGTTCCTAAATAAAGAGAAATTCAGTCCTCTGTTATTTAGTATACTTTTGGTATGAACAACAAATTAAAGATATTTGCACTGCTCTTTGTTGTTTATAGTGTATTCTCTTCTGTGATGAAGTGCACAAGGCGTCTGTGAGAGAACAGATGACGGGTACATTGAGCTTTGTTGATATGCACCTTGTGAGCCATTATGGAGCCTTTTGTTACTTTGTTCTAGCATCACCATCTAATTCAGCAGCACTCTAATTTATTTTCAGTCCTATAAGGGATGTTTTTTTTCTCTTTTGACAAATATATATTTTTGACTGTTGCTTTAATGAGCAGTAAATGTGATGGAATACAGACATAGCACTTTGCACAGGTAGGTATACTGCAGCATACATTCACACAAACACATACTTATATTATTCTTACAGGCTATGGTGCAAATATGCACATCAAAGAACATTTTAATGTCACTATAAACAGAAACATCCATAACATACATATGTCAATGTATATACACTCATACACTTGAAGAGGAGACAATTGTTTTTTAGGAGCACGTCAAAAATAAATTCCTGAATGCCACTAGACTAAGTAGTTGCATACATTAGATGACTTACAGAACAGTAGTTAGGTGAACCTCTGCACATGCCTTGTTATGCTTTTTTAATCTATGTCTACAGCCTTAATTCTTAACATGGCTACACCGGCTGCAAAACCTTATTTATAAATGCTTATCATAGTATCTGTCTATATCCCTACATAACATAAACCACCTACAAGAGTTACATCTGCTTATTAAAACATTGATGTCTATATACTAGCTAATGTTAGGCAAATGAATTGATGTGCTGAAATTGTGCAGAGCTTGGGAAAAATGTTTTCCCCAGTGGACATTAATACACAGTGCTGCAAAAATGGCCTAGGTTAAAATTTGATTTATAGCTTTTAACACCTGTAACAGAACTTCTTCCTATTTTTAGATTTTTTTTTCCCCCCAAAAAATAATATTTACCATCAAAAACAACTCAAAAAAAGGATTATGTCTAGAGTAGACACTGCAAAGTAAGGCACCTTGTAGTGCAAGGAATAACTAAACAGGATCTGGAAAACTACTAGGCAGTCAAGAGAAAGGACAGCATCTAAATGGTATTCACAAAGATTAATTAAATTCATTTTTTAGTGCAATACCAGCAAGGAAGAAAGAGGGAACTTCAGTAAGAAGATGCTATTTGACACCCTTTACTTCAAATAATGCAAATGAAATTGCATTACAGCTGGTTGGCATTTTTTGAAGAAGCTCCCCGTGGAAGAGATGCTGTGGGGACACTCACTAATGACCAGATTTAAACTTCCACATATGCCAACAGAGGAGGCAGGTGGTCTTTTCACTCCAGGTAAATCACTACCACAAATGAAGGACTACCTGATAGAAATTAATCATAGTCAAACATTTGCTGATGTCTGCTTGGCCTATATGTCACAGTTCTCGTTCAAATGCTACATTATTAATGAGAAAGAAAAAAAAAATAAAAAAGATAACATCTTGCACTGGAGCTTTGGCTCTGGAGAGTGCTACAGAAGAACAAGAGCACAAGTATACCTGTTACTACTTTTTAATGTCTTTTGTGTGTGTAATTACATTTGGTAGTTTACAGGCTGTTTTGTTGAATGAAGACATTATTTTCTGAAAAGTCGGAAGAATCTGATTTAACTAGGCAGTCTTAAAACCTGTTCATTCTCCTTTCAGGAAATGACAATGTCTTTTTATAAAGCAACACACCAAATTCTCTAAATGATAACCCATTGTTGGCTCTACCAGCTACGAGTTGGAAAACAAGTAAAAGAAAGCAGGGGATATGCAGCAGAAACAGCTATGATTTATGCCAGTGCTGTTATAATCACATCACAGTACAGATTTGTTCTGAAGAACTCAGTTTACTCATATTTATCATGGGTCTCTGCAGACATTGAAACAACATTTTTATCGAACCGTGATGTGTTTGACTTGAAATACATTTAGCACAGATGACAGTTTTTAACCACAAATTTCGACTTATGTAGTTAAGTATTACATAAAGATTAAATGACAGTAAACAAGGAAACAAGCTACACAGTGTTGTATGGCTTTTGACTGTAAACCATAAGCACAATAAGAAGCATTACCCTCTATAAACTTGTTCATGTGCTTTAGTAGTGAGTTTAGGTTTTATAGAACATTTGTGAAATTTTAACTACAAATTGCCAGGCATGTTGGAAAAAAAGAAATCTATTAACTTGAAATGTGAGAGGGAAAAAATAATTTAAATATTGTTTCGTTGCTTAAATAACTTGAATATTGGAATAGCTGAACAACTTCATCAGGAGCTGATGAATGTCGCTTCACTTCAGTTTATTAGTGATTATTCACCATTAAAAACGATTCACAGTCAATGCAGCAGTGATTAAGAAAGAAAAAAAATACAAGGAGCACAGTGTTATGTAGAAAATAGAAATTGCCTCAAGATTTACTGAATACTGCACTGCATCAAAATATAAGACAGGACTTTTCAGGTGTTCTCAGAAAGCACAACTTGAGCTTTGTGTTCTGGAAAACATGAAAATGGAATAAATAAATAATAATAATAAATAATTAGATTTGTCCTCCAAGCATTTGTCCAAGACCACCTTTGAAATAATTAAAAGATTTTACATCTGCAATGTTATTCTGGGAAAAGTGAGAGATGGACCAACTGAATTATCTGACACTGAACCCCAAAGTTTGTAGAATGTGGCTTTGAGTTAAGATTTACCAAAAAAGGAGTGGTTAAATTACGTATGAGTAGTAATATAAGGAAGAAATTTTTTACAATGATGTGAAACACTGGAACAGGTTTCCCAGAGAAGTTGTGGATTTCCCATCATTGGAGGAGCTTCTACTAATTTTTCAAATACTGATTAGAAAAATGCACACAACTTTTGAAGAATCAGTGCAATTTTTGGTTTCCATGAACAGTATGACATTGAAAATAGTGGTTTTGTCTTTAATACTGAGTTTGTTAATTTATGTGACTGTTGCTAGGACTTTTGTACTTAGTGCACAAATGTATATGTAAATATTAATAAGATAGAGATAATTTAATTTAAATTTTTATAATGTTTTCCTTGTCCTGCAAATTGCTTTTAATTTTTCATTGTTTTCTCAGCTCCTTCTTGGAAAAGAAATATCGAACTTCTGCTTTATGTGAACTCCTTCACTTGGTGCAGAAATAATGCTTTTTGTTTGTCACTGAACATGTCTTTATGTCACAGTTCTCATTCAAATGCTAGATTATTAATGAGGGAAAAAAAAGACATCTTACACTGGAGGTTTGGCTCTGAAGAGTGCTACAGAAGGACGGGAGCACAAGTATCATGTTGCTACTTTTTAATGTGCAGGGAGAGAAACTCTTTTATGTTTCTGGTTATGTTAAGTATAGCAATATTGTTGGAGAACATTATCAGTACAGACACAACCTACAACTGCCATAATGAAGATACTTGAATCAATTTTTAGCTGAGACAATCACAACTGTTATCTTTCCATAAAATGATGGAGACTAGGTAATGGTTTTGCTGTTTAGGTACTTATTAAAATATGGTTGACACACTTAGGGCAGATTTGAGACAAGTTTTCACACTATGGCTGGTTTGACAATTTCAACTGTAGCAGGCACTTGGCAACAGATGAGATTGCTTCATACAGTATTGTTTCTCTTCTCTTCTAATGCAATTGCATTAGAGCCATCTGCATCATCTCACACTGCCTGGCATCTGACTACTAACAAAACAACATGTCCTCTTTTTTATCCATGGTGCTATTTAATGAGCTTCTACATTAGAATAAAAGTGCAGCACTGCAGGTAGGTTTCTCAGGATGCTGACTGCATTCTGCTTACAACACTGCAAGTTTTGAGATAACACAAACTGCTTCAAAATAATATGTAGAGAAGTTAAAAGCAGTGGTTTTACCTCTTTTATATGTAAATATTTTGGACATAAAAAAATGTTTGGTTTTTTATTCCCCTCAATCTTATGCAGTAGTTTATTTATGCTTATGCAATTTATTTGACTATAGCAGTCAAACTCTGTAATGAGTTTAATAGTCTGTTATTGCTACCCATTTATTTTCTTGAATTTCCAATGTACAGATTCTCCATGCTTCCTGAATGGATTAGTAAGTGGCATATCTCTAGTCTGCATGCTATATAATAGATCAGGCATTCTTAACACAATGCCTTTGCCTTAAACTGTACTCTCTCCTTGCCTGTCTTTCTGCATCAAAGAAAAGTGAAACAAACCCTGAAACCTTCAGGATTCTCTGTGTACCAACTCCTGAGCTTTTCCAGCCTGGTCCCTCTGTCCAGTCAAGAAAATAAACCTCACTTCTAAAAGAAGAATCAGCAAGCATTAAGGCAAAATTGATTTATCAGTCTGAAATTAAAACACAAAAAGTGCAAGAAATATGGAGGAGAAAAGAGCTGATTGCAAATCTGCTGGCAATGCTAACAATTGCCTTAGTGTTTCAGGAGGCAATTTTATTATTTGAAGTCTTTCTCTCTCTTTGTTATAAAGGAAAAACAATAAATCTTATTTGTGAGAGCAAAGAAGAACATGTTTTATAAGTAATACTGTTTGCCAAGATGACCTCTCCAGAAATTTTGTACAACTGGAAAGGTGCAATGACTACTTTGAGAAAGGAAACCAGTCAAGCTATATCTCTAACAGAACTTTTTTCTAAATCTGGAAATCTGCTGTACATGTTCTAAGCACATACTGAAAGGGTACCACTCCCTTCAGCCTCGGTAACGTGTATGAAGGCATTAGTGCTTGTGCATTGCTAGCTGAAGTTTGGTGTACACTCGTACTGCAGGTAATGGCTTTGAAAGAGTCTAAAGTCTTTTGAGACTCAGAGATGTGCAGTTTCTTTGAAAGAGATGCAGATTATCTTTACACAAAACCATTGCTTTAATATTATTCAAGGTTGAGGGAAAATGTACATATTTTTTCCTGAGCCACTGCATTTTAATTCTGTTCCACCGATTTTTTGTATAATACCTCCTAAGTTGACAGTCATGTATTTCCCTGATGAATCGTATAAAATTACTTGCTTAACAAAAAGAAATATGTATACACAAGTATTTGAATTTCAAATTCACCACACCTTCTGCAAACAAACAGTAGAACACTGTGGGAAGAATAAAAGGCTTCTGATTAGTGGAGTAATGTGGCAGGAAGGGTTGCCTTAAGACAGAGGATTGGAGCATATTCTGGACAGAAAGGGGTATTTTCAGCAACTGCTGGTGGCAGTGATGCAGCATCTCAAAGGAAAACAGGTACTGAAGAGAAGTGGAATCAGAAAACATATCATACGTTCTCCTGTAACAACAGCGTCAAGGGGTAGTAACATAGCCTGCTTACATTTTAGTACTTGTTAGCAATTAGTACAAATACAAACATAAGTAAGCTCTCAGCTATTTTACTGAGATTTGGACTTGCATTCATATAATCTGGAAGTTGATGCCAAATTAATCACTTGATATAGCAAACTATTTCATCAGTTGTACTGAGCTTTTTTTAAGGCTGATGGGAAAAGCATGAGACACACAGCCCATGGCTGATTTCTCTTTTTTACAGACATCTGAACAAAAGTATCTAAACCCATGAGCTGCGAATTGCTGTAATAACACACACTCCCACCCATGAAACCGGAGAAGAGAAAGGCAGGTTATTTTCAAAGCTCACAGATCAGCTTAAGACCAAGAGGATTATTTCCCCTCAAAACCAAGGATGCACCTGCTAAAGAAACATCAAACTGAATCACTCTGGGCTTTCATGTGAAATTAAAGAATGAAGACTTGATGTTTGTTTCAGATTGATGTTGGTATTGACTTTTCAGTAACAAGTGCACAACAGAATACAGCTTCTCACATCACTTAGAAATCATCCCCAACTTTAAACTAAAGCACAAGAAATCTGACAAGAGATGATCTGTTGCAGTAACAAAAAGAACATTTTAAGGATGTAGCAGTTATCTCAAAGTAGAAGAAAAAACGAGGAATAGTAACAATGTGATGGAAACGAGAACTTTACCTTTGTGGCAGCATCAAAACAGACAAAGCCCATGCTAAAATCAATGGTAAGTCCCATAAGATGACTCTCCAAAACACAGGCATACGTCTTGCACTGTAGAAGTAAAATCAGAGAAGGCAGTTACCGCAGAACACATTTCTTAAAATATTTTCTAGGACCAGTATTTCAGTGTCTTTGTTCTAATTATATATATTAAAATTATTATCAGAAATAAGTCACTTTTGTGCAAATAGGTTAATTTACTGTCAGTGTCTTTCAAATCAAAGGATTTATATCAGTGATGAAGTTTTCAAAGTATTATAAAAAGATGCTTTGTTCCCACTAGGGAAAACATAAATCAGAATCAGAGTTGCCTCAGTGGTTTACCAATGACAGTTGCTAAGAGGGAAGTTTCATTATTTTTGAACTCTCCTATTCATTTTGGTATCCAGTAACTTCCTCTAACATCAATACATTCCTCTTAGCTTTTTAAGAAAAAATAAATGCATTTGTAAAAAAATCTCTTGGGTATGCTGATTACTGGGGGTTTGTGCTGTCCTGAATCTCAGTGAAAAAGGCAGTATTTCATACAATGCAGCAACTGACATAGTCGTATGGAACACCTCTTTTGCTTCAGCTAGTGGACCAAATATGTCTCACCAAAATCTCAAAAGACTTTCTTATTTTATGATTTTTAAAGCTATGCATCTATTTATTTCCATAATCTCACACTTCAGTACAAGCTGTGTGACATCTATTAATGTCATTCCATGATCAAAACTACTGCTGTGTCTGAAGGCTGACTTCAGGTACAAAATGACAAACTTGCATTTTTCATCACAAACTATGGAAAAAGATTAGAACATCTCCAAATATGATGTCAGTTCTTTAAAAAAAACCCTATTCTTGTTTTATAGATATTTTCTCCTCCAGATTAAATGAAATATAGTTAAATTCTTAAAATGTTGCTGTAGCCACTAAATATATGAAATGAGAACAGAACTTTCATGATCTATATAATGTGTCAAAGATTCAAAATATAAATTGTAAACATGGGGACAGTGCAAGTTACTAAATTATCAGTGTTGCCAAACTATGTATTATTGTATTTGGCATTTTGATTATCGAGGATAAATCACATGCCTTTATTTATAGATACTTCGGGTGGGCTCTTTGGATTCTAAATGGTCTTCCCCAGAACAGAAGCTGAAAGGCTCATTAACAGCTTCTAAGATTTGAAACACTGTAATGAAGGAAAATGGAAATGTTCCTAACTTTATAGATACTCTGGTTAGTTTGAATTATACTTTCTTATACTTCAGTATAGATTTCTTTTCCAAAAGTGACTTATTTGAGTGAATTGCTTTTACTGATCAAATCAGGTCACAGCTACATACAAAATAGTTGCTGGTTAATCCAATGTGCACGCACATTGGAGCTCTAGAATCCAGGTTTCAAACACAGTGATATCTATGTATCTATATATGTATGTATGTATCTATCACTGAAGCTGAAGGACACCCTCTATTAGCTATCAGTGGGGCACAAGTGCAGCCCTGAAGTCAGTCTACAGACAAAGCATGGCCAGCTATAACTCAGGAGCAAAGCCAATCCATGACACGTGCCTTACAAGATGGTTTTGCGTTATTGCTGAGTAACTGTAAATCATATGTTACTGTGTGATCCACTGAAGGTGTTAAAAAGCTGTAACTATCTGTCAGTAAATAATTTCCTACTGCTGCTGCTGAGGTGGGAAGGAGCAACTGGTCTATTCTTGTACATCCCAGCACTGGAAGAACTTTACGTGCTTCATGTATAAAATCTGAATTAACAGTACAGAGGTGCACTTGTCCATTATAACTGCTAATGCACAAATCCCCCCAATTTTTAATTATAAAATCAATGATTCAGCTCTGTGGTGTTGCAATCATTTGGTATTTGTGCTTATATCAGAAAAAAAATGGGGCTTTTTTTTTTTTTTTTTTTTTTTTTTGCAGATACACTATAAAAAATCTTTTTATATTTAAAATTTTAATTTTACTAACTGTACTATTTATAAAAAATATCAAATACTATAAAAAAACAATGCCTTACTACTTTTATTTATGTCTTAGTCTAGTTGTTTGTTTGTTGAAGTATTTTACAGACTAAAAGTCATGTTGCAGATAAAACTCGGATCCCTTGATCCTAGACCATGCACATGACATATTCACTCTACAGACTGTGACTACAAATACAATTATTTTCTACTGAAAAACCCAATAAGGAACTCAGAGTAAAAAGCTGTCTTAACAGCCACAAGGCTTAATAGAAGAAACACAGAACTGCTAGCCTGTATTCAAGCTAGAGAGAATCTGGGGAAATTCTTCCAGACCAAGTTACACACAAATTAGAATTACAATTCATTAAAGAAGTGTATTGTCAAGAAGACAACCTTTCTCTAAATATACTTCTAAATATCTCAATTTCTGTGTTACTTGACTGCTTTAGCATGTATGTTGGATGTTTCTTTTTTTTCCTGCATCAGCTGTTGTTTGAATCTATTTAAGCAACAGAAAGGCATGTAGTTAAAGTTGGATGACTCACTAGCCATCAGTTAAATCAACAATAAACTGGAGGCCTATATCCATAGAAAACAAGGCAGGGTTATATTTCTGGACTGTGCTCTTCAGCATTTTTAGCTGTAAGAAAGTTAAGATCAGACTTCCTTTGGGGAATTTATTCTACAGTTTTTATCTTTGTGTATTCAAAGAAAGAGAGATAAGAAAAGAGATAAACAGTTACAGTTACTTTATCCCTAGTTTTATCCTAATAATTATTTTCTCCATTTGCACCTTCATATACCACAAGACACCACTCCTGAACCTCTCAATTATCTTAAAAGGAAATAATTGCCTCTCCTCTTGATCATTTTCTGTAGTCATCCCTCAACCTTGCTGTTAAAGCAGCTATTTCTCATTTATTTCTATTCTGTAGTTTCTTTCAACCCGATTAAGTTGAATTTGGATGGGCTGCAATTCTATCTATATCTACTGTGAAAATAAAAAGAACCTGTCTTCCACAGCAATACTGTAACAACTCTGAAGCAACCCAAAATTATAATGATGCTGAAATAAATGATCTTGCCTTTACCTTTTGCTTGCTCTGTATTTGTTCTTGCCCCTACATCACTCCCTTTGCTTGTGCCAGCACTAACATTCCTGTAATTGCACAGCAAGTAAATCTGGAACACTGATCAGGGTTAAAGCCAAAGTGGGTTCTTACTGCCTAAGGTTATCTTGATCAGGTCCTTAATTCCACTGGATGGACTACCAGCTTTGGCGCAAGCAGAAGAGGGGACAGAAATGAGTAGCCAGCCAGTAGCACATTTTTCTTTTAATTGAAGTGCTAACTAGAGTGAACATGAAACTACTGTTACAAGGGAGGTGTAAAATTCCACTAGTGTTACAGCATTTGCTACAAGTATTCCAATGTCTGTCTTCTCAAATGCAAGAGAAAATGAAATCATCATAGAATCACTTAGGCTGGAAACGATCTTCAAGATGATCAAGTCCAATCATCTACTACACATTATCATGACCACTAAACCATGCCCTGAAGTGACACATCTAGATGTTTTCTGAACACCTCCAGGGATGGTGACTCCACCACCTCCCTGGGCAGCCTGTTCCAAGGCATCACCACTCTCTCGGTAAAAAGATTTTTCCTAATATCCAACCTACACCTCCCCTGGTGCAATTTAAGCCCATTTTCTCTTGTCCCATCATTAGCTACCTGGGAGAAGAGAAACACCCACCTTAGTACAACCTCCCTTCAGGTAGTTATACCCAATGTCTTGTTGATATACCAAAGTAATTTAGTATCAAACTGGCCTGTACTGGCTGCCGATATGCCAGATAGTCTGACAAAGTAAACTGTGTGATTTCTGGTTTGAATTCCCCAGGATAAGTCTAGATTTCTTGGAATGTGGTGTGGTGGGTCTAGGCAGAAAGAACAAAGCATATGACATGCTTTTTACATACAACAGAGCAGACTTTACAATTAAGATGGGCAGGAATTCAGTGACAGTCAACCAATGGATCTTTAACATTTGTCTGCTGGTTAAGGCAATTTATTTAGACTGAGCTCTTATTTTAACAACAGACATGTTTATGCTACAAAGTTCATGCTGTGTTAACACTAATAAATTCTAGCTTGTTTTTCAATAAACATGCAAGACACATAATATACCAAAACTCTCCAGCATTTTTTGATTCTAAGCTCTGAATCTTAACTGGCACACGTTTGATTATAAAAATACAAGAATGAGGGTTTCTTGGTTCACTTAACAGTGTGAAATAAAACTAGCAATGTTAGTGATAGATGCTGATCTGATCTTAGACAAAACAAAGAATTAAGCTCTTACACTTTTAACAAATTGAAGCAATGCATTAGAAACAAATCAGATTCCAAAGTCTAATCTACTTGAAGTACGGACTACTTTTCACTGAAGCATTAAGCATTAATTTTCAAGTCTTTCTTTTACCTTGCTGCATTAGACAAGTCCAGGTGTTTTTGAACTTCCAGTAACACTTCTCGAAAGAAACGTAAGCGTTTTTCCTCAAACTGCTGGCACTGTTCAAATACTTGCTCCATATTTTCCATATATTGAGGAGTGGCATTATCTAATTCTTTCAGTGATTTTTCATACTTTTCTTTTGTCTGGGGATGGAAAACCAAACAATTAGCAATGTATTTTATTATTACCCTACATAACAGACTTCTCTATGTAGAAATGGCCAAGATTTAGACCAGAAGTTCCCAAACTGCATTCTCTTTTCATAACCACAGTACCTATGTTAGGTCATGATGAGAGCTATTTAACAAAACTGCCGAACAGTTACAAGAAAATTCTAAGCCTCTTCTCTGGCTTTTTAACAGAAACCATTGCAAATGTTAATGTAATACTAAACATAATAATTGTAAGGAGTCACGCAGTGAATCAGAGCAGTCTTTCAAGTCACAAGTCACTTATTTTAAAATATCCAAATAATTTCCATGTGTTGTCTTTTCCCCTTCTGTAATTTACAGTCCACTGTGAACGAAACATTGTATATATTTCTGAACATAAATTTCATATACTGTGAGGTCAGTGAACAGACAGAACCTCAGACTCTTCACTAATTTATGGAAGTAGTCCAGAGACAGGAATTAAAAGATCCCACTCCATGTAACATCACTGCTCCAGATCACAGAACAACATTCTGAAAGGGAGAAGATATTTGGGGGAAGTCACATCAGAAAAGCCTCTTGGTAACAGCCCACTAGAGATAAACCAAACCAGGCAATACAATGGCATTTCCACAAGTGTATTATAACAGCTTGCTTACTATAAAAATACATTCTGCAGTCAAGAATGACTACAAATGTGGATGTTGTCAGCAAGCGTTAAGCACTTATCTTGCAGCCTCTCGAGTGAAATAACCCATACTACTGATAAAACTCTGCCCTAGAAGTTCCCTGTCTCATTCTCCTCCCTTCCCTGCTGAAAGTACTTACATAGAAAAAGGGTAATACATTATCCATTCCTAACAGAAGAACTTGGCAATGACATATGCTTTAGAGAAAACTCTAAATTTTGGTATAGGAGCTGCACTGCAGTCCACGACACATTCAGGAAGGAAAAAAAAGCTTAAATATGCACATCCTATAGGTTAAAAATACTGCCTATGAACAGTACATTAGCATACAGTATACCTTTAATACATCTTGTTTGCTTCTCTCCACTTTGTCTTGTAATTTCTTAAGTTGTTCAGGATTTAGCGCTGGATCAGCTTTGCTATTTGTTTCTCTAGATATAGCCAGCTTCTCCTCTTTGCAGGCTGCGTGGTACGCTTTCTTTGCGGCTTCCACCTACAAAGTAGATTTGAATTTCTGCACCTGGGACAACTGGTATGACAACCATCAACTGAATTTTTTAGCCTTATAATCATGTTGCAATGAAGAAAGAATCAGGTTTTCTTTCAGGATGTTATTTCTTTTCAGTTAGGCCAAAGAATGAATACTACACAAGAATCAAAGTAGGGAATCACTGTAGTGCTTACAAATCAGCATTCTCACACCATAAAGGAAATCTCACTCATACAGCTTATAGAAGCATGAAGCAGACTCAAGAAAAGGTTTACATAAAGTGGCCAACAGAACACTTTTTTTCCCCTCCTGTCCATGTTCTCCTGCTCCCCTTCTTCTACAAGCCTGTTATTTAACAATCATGTTACATAAGTAAAAAAAAAATCCCAGCAACGCTTTTCCTCTTCTCATTTTATAGAGCAATTCGTAACTTTCAAGTGCACAAAATCAGGTACTGTTAAAATGTTAGCTTCAATTCCACTTTTTCCAGATTTCACTTCAATCAGCAAGATTAGGAGAGGCTAAGAGAAAGAGACTTATTTTCAGAAGAGGACAGAAAGCAAGAGATCTTTTTGAGAAAGGAGGGTCCAGCAGAGAGAATAGGGAGTTTACTCCCTTATAGGGATCCGAGACATTGATATATTGTAACACAGGATATCTAATACATAATCTACTGCTGTACCTCTTTCAGCTTTTTTGCCCAAGGTTTCTGAGCTTTCCTAAATCCATCTTCTGCTTCTTTGGTTTCCTTAAATCCTCCCATCATTTGCTTATGAAAGGCTTCCTTCTGCCAGTTCTTGATTTTTTCAAAGTCTTCATTCATCAGTGAACCTTTTACTTCTAGATGTAGTTCACTCACTTTTTCAGCTTCTGACATAAAAGCACACCAAGCCCTTTCTACTGTTCCATACTGTGGGCCTAAACACAACAGAAAGTGTCATTCTCAGTAACCATCACCCACATGGAACTCATATTGCCAAGTAACTACCTGAAGCTATTGATTTATATTTACTTGTAAACAGCAACAGTGATGCAAACCTAGAAAAAGGGAACAGTTTCTTTTCACATCAATTTTGAATATTAAAACTTTTTACACCAGAAGGAATATTTAATCAGTCTGCTCTCCTTCTACCTGTACTCCAGTATTCCGCCTATTAGCTCCTCTTTGAACTAGCCTCAACTTCTCAACACACTTCTTGAAGCATGGATAACCATGAAAGGACAAACTATTTCAGAACATATTAAACTTTTACCAGATTAGTCTTCCATTGGAGCAATGGCTAGCTCTTTTATTACTAGTCTTTCCCCCACAGTCACTGCCCCCTTATCATTCAGATACGCTTTTCCAACGATGTTCTGTACTTAGATTCAGTTCTAGAGAGTGGGCTGTTTCTATCTGGATACCTCAACACCAGAGGCAAGATTCACCTGCTTCAGTAAGAAACAAACTAACAAAAGGAGTAGAACTTGCTTTGTTTGGGTTTTTTTCCCAATCAAGAAAAGCTTGATCATTTGTTACATTACTGAACCTTTTGCAAAGACTTCATTATGCATTAAAAAATACAAAATTCCTGCTTTGTACTTACCAAAGCAAAGATAGACAGAAATATTTTTTCCATTTGAGAAGTTTCCAGAGTTTAAAATCAGAATGCATTACCTTTTTCCACAAGCTGTTTCCATCTTTTTGCCCATTCTGTAAGCTGCTGTGCGTAGACCTTCTCTATTCGTGCCCGTTCATGAATACAATTCATAAGATCACTGCAAAGTCTGTGACCATCATCGATTCGTTTCACTGTCCGCTTGTAATTTCCAACCTATAAAGAAACAAATAACAATTCCTGCTTGAAAGCTCTGAAAACAACGTCACTCTCTAATTAACACAAATACTGTTACCTAGGACCAAGATAATCCACTAGCAGGAATTAATCAGTTATAGCATAAGGTATTTTTCCATCCATTTTAAAACGCCACCAAAGGCCACAAGTTCTCCTGTAAAAAGTTATTTTAAAAATGAAAACTTTATTTTATTAGTCCCGCAGTGTAACTATGGGTAGTCAACACAATTGTTCTGCACTATTATTACACTTTGTTACTGCTGTGCCTCACTGCTGACAAACTAGATAGCAACTATGTCAAAACTGCATTGTAGAATTAATGTGGGAAGATACTAACAGCGATGATAGAGTTCCCAGCCCTTGTGAACTCCACACCATGGATGTAGGGGAGAACATGGAGGAGAGTTTCCCTGGAAGAGGGAAAACTCTCCACTAGTCAGTGAAGACTGGGTTAGTGATCAGTTACGAAAACTGAATACACACAAATCCATGGGCCTTGATAAGATGCGCCCAAGAGTGCTGAGTGAACTGGCTGATGTTCTCACTCTACCACTCTCCATCATTTTTGCAAGATCGTGGCAAACAGGAGAGGTGCCGGAGGGCTGGAGGAAAGCCAATGTCACTCCGGTCTTCAAAAAAGGGCAAGAAGGAAAATCCAGCAAACTACAGACCAGTCAGCCTCACCTCCATCCCTGGAAAAATGATGGAGTGGCTCATTCTGGAGGTCATCTCTAGGCGCATGGAAGAGAAGGTGGTTATCAGGAGTAGTCAGCATGGATATACCAAGGGGAAATCATGCTTGGCTAATATGATAGCATTCTATGATACCATGACTGAATGGGTAGATGCAGGAGAACAATGGACATAGTCTACCTTGACCTTAGCAAGGCGTTTGACAGTTTCCCATAATATCCTCGTAAGCAAGCTCAGGAAGTGTGGGATAGAAGAACAGACAGTGAGATGAATTAAGAACCAGCTACACAACAGAGCCCAAAGAGTGGTAATCAATGGTGCCAAGTCCATCTGGAGACCTGTAACTAGGGGAGTCCCCTAATGATCAGTGCTGGGTCCAGTCCTGTTCAACATCTTCATCAACGAACTCTATGATGGGACAAAGTGTCTTCTCAGCAAGTTTGCTGATGATACGAAACTGAGAGGTTTGGTTGATACACCTGAAGGCTGTATGGCCATTCAGCAAGATGCAGACAGACTGGAGAGCTGGGCAAAGAGGAACCTAATGAAGTTCAACGAGGATAAGTGTAGAGTCCTACACCTGGGAAAGAGTAATAAAATGCACCAGTACAGGTTCGGAGGAAATCTGCTGGAGAGCAACTCCATGGAGAAGGACCTTGGAGTCCTGGTGGACAACAGGTTATCCATGGGACAGCAATGTGCCCTTGTGGCCAGGAAGGCCAATGGTCTCCTGGGGTGCATTAAGAAGTGTGGGGCCAGCAGATCGACGGAGGTTCTGCTCCCCCTCTACTCTGCCCTAGTGAGACCGCATCTGGAATGCTGCATTCAGTTCTGGGCTCCCCAGATCCAGAGGGACAAGGATCTACTTGAGAGAGTCCAACAGAGGGCTTTGAGGATGATGGACTGGAACATGTGTCTTAAGCAGAAAGGCTGAGACACCTGGGGCTCTTTAGTCTGGAGAAGAGAAGACCGAGAGGGGATCTTAATGTTTATAAGTATATGAAGACTTGGTGTCATGAAGAACGAGGCAACCTCTTTTCACTCATGCCCTGCAATAGGACAAGGGGCAATGGATGCAAGCACAGGAAGTTCCACCTCAACATGAACTTCTTTACTGTAAGGGTCACAGGGCACTGGAACAGGCTCCCCAGAGAGGCTGTGGAGTCTTTCTCCAGAGACTTTCAAGACCCGTCTGGATGCGTTCCTATGTAACCTGCACTAGATTCTATGGTCCTGGCTCTGGCAGGGGGGTTGGACTCAATCTTCAGAGGTCCCTTCCAACCCCTGACATTCTATGATTCCCGTATCTAGAATTAATCTGCAAATTCTAAAGGAAAAAAACCCAATAGCTGCTACAAAAGCTGTAGAAGCTACATGGTAATACGGAGAAGAATGCACACTATATAACAAAAATCCATTATATAACACCCCTCTTTCGTTTTTGAGTACACACCACCAATCTAGATAACAGAATGGAAAAAAAAGCCTGTTACTGCTCTCACAGTAATATTTCCACTGATTTCAAGGTCACTCAGGTTGGCTTTTGTAAACATTAAACAAGACATAGGAATTCAGTTAACAGGATTTGCACAGCCTATTAAATATCACAGTCAGTTTCTTATCTGCCCTAACCACCTGACTGAAAAACAAAGATTAGGCATAAGGCAGTAGATTAAACATTCAAATACTTAAAGCGTGGTTTTAACTTTTACATTTGAATCATACCTAATTCACACCTTATATACAGGAAGCCATCCAACTTCTAGGTTTGCATTTAGTCTGAATTTTGTCAGCAGGTGTACATACAAGCCATCTGATCGAGGAAAAGCTCAGGGAATACAAGGAAATACTCTTCAAAGGCAGAAAAAACCCCTATATGAAGTACTGGAAAAATAACTGACTATGCAGATAAATACAGTTATATGTTAGGACTCCTCATCAAAGCTGGGGGGGGTTAACCAAACCCATCCATGACAGGACAAAACCAATTCCTTTAGACAGTGGCCTCAAAGCATTCATTTGGCTTTGGTTTTGGACTAGATCCATTTAAACAGATCAAAGAAATTCAGGTAGCATATAAGAAAAGCATTAGTTAGCAGTTACTGCTATTTTTAAATCAGGCAAGAAAAAGTACCTGCACACAGCCCACCTTTAAACATAAGTCACAATTCAGTTGAAGATAGGAAGCTACTAACATCATCAAAAATGGAGATAGCCAATGCATCCATGTCAGAACTGATTTCATCTTTTAACGGGAAAGGATGAAAAATAACCTCTTATTTGCAGGAGAAATAGAAATTGAGAAGTAGTCAGTTTCAAACTAACACTGCACAGTAACAAATATAATATGCATATATGATAAAAGCATTAAGAAAAGTAAGTACCTCAAATAATACTTTTCAAAGCCTTTATAATGGAAGGGCAAATCATTCATCTGCTCAAAATTACTCCAGCTGTAGGTTCACAGCCAAGCAGACTGTTCAAAACGGATTATGCTAGCTTGGCACAACTACTAAACCTTACATTAGCATCAATTTGTGTCTCCAGTTATGTGCCCAGGGATTTGTGTCTCTAGCATGAATATTTCCTTTCATAAACTTTCACTATTAAATTAGCATTTTAAATGCTAACCTTGAATGGGAGCTGGCTGCCTCATGGTATTTTTAATGCTTTCATTTTGTGTTGCCTGAGCAAATTCTAACCTCGCAGTAATATCCAGCAGTTGCCAAATCTCAGGCAGGTGTTCAGAAGACTGAATTTAGCTTACTTATTTTGGTCCACTATTATTTAAGGCCACCTTGAAAGACCTGCCTGCAGACTACAGATAATTCACTTATGATACCTCTTTCTCCACAGAACTGAAGGAACTAGCATCACAGTTTAGAACAAGTATAAAGAACCAGGCCTACAGTACTATAAAATAGCAACTTTGTGTTCCAAAGAAAGCCTTTTATACTAACACTTTCAAGAGAAAAAAGTTCATTTTATTTATGAAACAGTAGTCTGAAGTGTGTTAAACATCACATTCTCATGACGAGGAATGAATTCCAAGAGGAATGATAGAATTTTGAAAATACAGCATTTTTCATGAAACAGAACATAAGTTAGATACTTGGCATTTAACATTTTAAAAGTCTACTGGTTTATTAAAAAAAATTGTGGTTTACATTATGGATAGTGCAATGACAAATTTCTTTGAGAAACAGAATATGCAGCCTGCCACTGCGGGAGGTAGGCTCAGAGGTACAAGAGAATACAAGGTACTTAGACCATAGAGCCAACTTAAAAGGGAAAGAACTCTATAGTCTTTATGAAGCCAAGGAACTACTGGGTTAACTGTAGATAAGTAAAACCAGTTAAATTAACCCCCTAAAAAACACACTCCACACACCCTGAACTCTGGAGAAGAAAAACATGACTCAATACATTGTTTTATTCAACACTATTTTCTCCAATTCCTGAGGTAGACTGCAAATATTCTCCAAGACTTCCCTCTTCCCCTTCAACAAGAAGTACTAGAGCTAAAACAAAAATGACAAATTCTTTTCTTTGTAGCAACTGACCAGTGAAAAAAATAAATAATCCTGTGTTTCTTTGCTTTAGTCAAAGGGAGAGTCTTACTATAGCTAGGCTTCTTTATCTCAACTAATATACTCTTATTTTTTCTTAGCATATTCATAAAGAATTAAAGACACTTAGCAGGTTTTTCTGGTACACTGAATAAAAAAATAAGGGTATTTTAATTTAACAGCCCAGAAGGTGGCAAACATTCAGCTATTGCTGAACGCCAGCCAGTTAATTCTAGTATATCATGATAATTGGTACAACCACAAATATTTCAAGAGTTTCAAATGCCTGAAGTTAAGATTTCATGTCAACTCTTTTTCCAAGCTTGCCTAGCTTATTCAGAACTAGTCAGCCTTCACGAACTGGAACCATTTGAAAGAAAGTCAGTCACCGCAGCATACAACAAGGGGTTTTTTTTAATGGGCAAATATTCACAGGCAGGAAACAATAATGAGCATTTGAAGGCTCATAGTCAAACCCACACATACTGATGGCCAATATGGGGACACACTATTTCCAGCATTCCATTTAACCATGAGTACAATTTCTTTCAAGCTGTGTCAAACAGGAAGCCTCCAGACATTTCAACTAGCACCGAGTACTACACTCCACCTATAATACTGTGGAGTGTAGTACTATCTTCATGTATAATTAGCACACACAGAGTACCTACGAGGACTTGCTTCGTCCGAGTTTTCTAAGTTTACCCATACAAATTCATCACTAGTTGCAAGAAAAAAATCCAGAGGAAGCTCTTAAACCCACAAAATCTAAAGCCAAACATATCAGTAAGCAAGCTCCTGGCAAGAAAAATGAAGAACATTATGTTGCTCAATGTTAGAAGGAAAAAAGCTTATAGGAGATATGACAGGAATCTAATATTGCAGAAAGCAAATATTTTTAAAATGAAAAAGCAAAGCAAAACAGTCTGCTTCATCAGCAAAAAGCACT
This sequence comes from Ceryle rudis, assembly GCA_033439905.1. Taxonomy (NCBI): domain Eukaryota; kingdom Metazoa; phylum Chordata; class Aves; order Coraciiformes; family Cerylidae; genus Ceryle; species Ceryle rudis. The sequence continues at coordinate 75,455 of JAAGNO010024059.1, forward strand.
AATTGACAAGTAACTGAAATCCCTCAAGACAGGAACACCTTTTCAGTATTCAGGAGTAAGTTTTGGGAGCTTCTCCCTTTTAAATTCCCTGCTTCCAACTCCCCCCCCCCATTCTGGGGAGGAATGGTAATGCATGTGATGGACAAATTTGATTCACCCATAGTACACAGGGAAGCAACTTCCCTTTTCTGAGGAAGTTGAAAATCTTATCTCACTAGTGGGTATCAAATACTTCAGAATGCAATGAAAGCCATGTGCTCAGCACCTCAGAATGCACACCAGGTCCTGTGCTCCAAAGGAGTCAGTCACAGGCATCGCTTCATAGCACCAATGCCAGTTACTGGTTTAACAAGCATTCAGAATGACTATTTTTATTTGGATAAGTAGGTGTTTTCACAGAGCAGTTAAACACCCCTGCAATAAATGGAGGGGACTCTATACTGCTGATGCTAGCAGAAAATAAGGGAGCGTAAGGACGCACATCTAGAGTTTAAGTAGCACACAGCCTGTGAGGGACCTATGGCTCATTAAAAAAAGTGCCTCCGCAGGCAGAGTAGCTGTTCCTTTTGATGTCTTACCTTGCAAGATATGCATACACGTCTACTTTGATCTCTAGGAAAGCTTACTCAATCCCTTTCTTACCTTCACAGGTATTTAAGTGAGCAATAGCATTGGTCTCAGCTTGTTCAAAGCATTCTTCTAATATGACCATAACATCGACTAGGAAGCGTAAGGCTGGAGCTTAATAAACACATATAAATTGTCTTCCATTTATTATTAATATGCCAGATTCTTTCACATGCATTTCAAAACTACTTCACCAGAACAAGGTCAATTTGGTTGTCCATTTCTTGTGTTTCACTAAAGCAGCACAATGTTGGAACCAACCAGTTCTGCCACAGGCTATTTTTGGATGCAAGAAAGAGACATGAGTGATTATGACAAACTGAGATGTATTTTCAGCAGTCATACAAATGCTTAGAGTCCATATGACAGATGAGAAAGATATATAAAGGGTTTCAAATTGCACATGAGGTTGCAAATTTTCCACCTTCCCTTGGGAAAGTAATTGCCATCCTAATCCAGGCTATCAGCAATAACCTTTGATTATCAAAAGCATGCCACCCTTCTCAGATAAGTAACAGAGATGAAGGAATTCCTTCTGAAACTTATCAACAAGATTCCTTGGTCTTAAAAAATATCTGCACCCAGAGAGAGCCATGAGCTTAACCAGATATATCAAGGTACACTGAAGGTTGTTAGAAAAAGAAAGAAAGAAAAAGAAGCTTTCATTTCTTAAATAAATTAAGTCATCATTACAACTGAAACTTTGATGAAATCATTGTTATTGTGGCAATTATCTTTCAGAATGTCTTTTATTTTGCAATACCTTGTTCTCTAAGCAAGCTTACATGAAAACAAACATGTATGAAACTCTGTTTCCTAAATTACTTTTCTTTGGTAAACACCTGGACAAATTAGAGGAAAATAAAAGATCTGTTCTCCTGAAATGAATTTATCACCCTGCTAGAAGACAAAACACTTTTAGTAGTAGCTTGGGTTAACTAAATATGATGAAGAAAAAACCCCAAAACACAAACAACAAACTTCAATTGTGAAAGCTGCTGCTATTTCTATTTCACGCTAAAGAAAAACATATACTTCTGAAAGCCTAATTCTTTTCAGTTATATCAGCCATTCCAATACACAATAAAACCTATGCCTAAGCCTTGTCCTACCCGCATTTTTTGACTGATATATCTACAGTAAGCCAACGTCAAGAACACACGTTGAAATAGCAACTTCTCCAGTTCCCTTTCAACAAGACAACTATTACCAACCTGAACCTGATAACAGTATCTATGTAGTAATAAAAAAACCCCACAACACTGGTCTTTAAAGGAAACAAATTACTATTCGTATTGGATTTCAAGCATTGAGCCTGCTTCTCAGTGCCAGAACTGGAAGTTTCCATGAACAGTATTGAAACAGCAACCTAATAAAAAAGTTTCAATAGATGAAGTAACCTGCATTGAATTGCTCCATGTGGTACCAGACGAGGTTAGAGTAGTAAGTTTACTACCATGCAACTACATACAATAGATTGACATTTTCAAATGTGAGTAAACTGCTATGATTCTATGAAATGCAGTGAGGAAAAAAAAAACAAAAAAACCCCAACACAGTTTTCACAGTAAGTTCTTCAGATAGGTCCCACACCCAGCCACCTCACTCTTTCCTAAATGTCTTTCAAGAAAAAGATGGGCTTTGCAGCACACTCCAAAGGTAAATAAATTTGAACTATTTTGGAATGTGAGGGAACAAACTCAAAAAGCTTATGCAGCCAGATCGTTAAAAGCCACTCTTACGTTTTCTTGCCACAGCTGAAAGCTGTGAATATATTTCCACTTGGTCATGCACGGAATAGACAAACTGCAGGCTGTCTTTAAAAACAAAGATAAAAAAATTAGTCTGTCAAAAAAATATCTAAGGTGCAAAAGACAAAATCTGCAGGAAGGATAAAACTTCCAAATTGATTAAGAGTTCTTTACTTCTTGTTATCTGAGGCATGAAGAACTGAGGCTGGCATTCCAGAGACAATACTTCTTTTCTAATCAAGTCAGACAAAACACACTAATCGAAGCAGTTTAGTTATCCATTTTGAGAAAGATTATGACTAACATTCAAAGTTGCAATCTTCAGAAACAAAATAACCTATTCAGAACATAGAGAAAAAAAGGACAAGTAGCAGACTAAAACTGTCAAATTTAGTTTGGAAAGATGGCTCCAAACCAGAAGCATTTAAATGAGTTGGGTAATTAAGTTTGAGGGTCTTGCTCTTCATTTCTGCATGTCACTTAACAGTTATTCTTAAATTAAATCTACTAAGACTTGCACAGGACTTGCTTTACTTTAGGTTCATGATCTACCAACAGCAGAAGCCTGGCAAACGTCTACCCGCTTAACTCTTGATATAAAGAGCAATTCCTGTCTTACCGTTCTGTCAGGCTTCTCTGCAGAAAGACAAGGTTCAAAGGCAAATGGTACCTTCTGCCATGGCACTACTTGGCCTAAGTAAACTGCTGGATACCTTAATTATTCACTCAGACATCAGCAGAAGCACAAACAACCCAAAATACAGTATCAGGCGTGCATGCCAAAATGGCAATTACCCTCACAGAAATGCTGAGAAGTAGAGTGCAGAGATTACAAGCAAACTACTCCAGGATAAAAGCAATCACTCAAAATATCCTGTATCAAGGCTACACTGCAGTGGACAGCACAGCTTTAGGTACTCTACCACATTCCCTTATGTGGTACTTTAGTCCAAGCATTTTATGCAGTGTTGGAAGAAAAAAAACCCCACAACCCAACTTTCTCTGTCACATGAAACTATAGAGGTCATAAAACTTTTACAGCCTCCCCTCTGTTCCACTCAAATACCACTAAGTTTCAACATACTGAAATTCTATACCCTTAAAGGCTTTGCTAAAATGACAAATGAGAGATCTGCATTAAAATGCAGTATGTCCTCACCACCACCACCGCAGTGAGCCATCTAGAAAAGATTTCATTGAAAAGGAAGCACAATGTTAGGTCACCAAAACCAAGTTGTCTCTGATAACAGAAATATTCAGACATTTTCCCCCTAGCCATTTTCATGGTCACTACAGTTCAAACTCATACAGCATACAGAATACAGTACATTTACCTCCAATTATGTCAATATTGACACTGTCAAACCTTTCTTTTTCTTGCAAGGAACGTTGTTTGGGGTTTTTTTAAATGCTTTCTGCTTTATAAAGTTTGTTCTCCACAATATCACAATGTGCTCTGCATTACCTTTCTGCATATATGCTCTTGCACTGAGAGAAACATAAGATAACTTCCCTCAAAAAAGTTTATACTTCTATCTAGACAGGAACAAGAGACATTCAGTAGTTTACACACTATCTTACATTTGTACTTTATGCAGCCTGTAATGGTTGCTTTTAATTTAACATTGATCATTCAAGCCCCTTGGCAATTTTAAAAACTACCTACCCCTATCAGGCAACAAAAATTGACAGAAGTTCAGCTCTGAATTGCATATGAATGATCCTCAAGTTTGTGCCAGTTAAAAGCCCTTGATGGAACTAGGGCAACTTCTAAAAGGTCATTTCTACCCTGAAGTCTGTTTCTACAGATCATGATAACCAAAGGTGTCTTGTATTGCAGCTGTCTCCTCAGTTTACAATGTATTAAAAAAATTATCAGATTTTCTATAATAAGAGTAAAAAATAAAATCAAAATGTTGTGATAAAACATTTGAGTTACCTCCCAGAAGCTATCACTGGAAACTTCTACTCCAACGGAATCATCATATGAGCCAGACATTTCTAGGTATGAAGAACTTGCAAGTATTCAGAGCTTAAACACCTTCAGAATCTGTAAAAAGATTTAAAAAAATATTTATGAGCATTTTTAATGAAAAACAGTTATCAAAAGAGAAATGAAGTTAGGTAACTTTCTTCAATTTTTTGATATCTAGGGATGCCACATAAAAACAAGAGGTAGCCACACAGGACATGTATGTGTCCTTCGAAACAGAACACTGCTCTACCAAAGTTCTTGTCTCTTATGACATTTGCTGTCCAGAAAATGTTCAATCAAATTTCACCAAACCTTGAATTTATTTTATAAAACTTCCTATTACAATCAACAGAAAAGATTGAGCAGCATGATGCTTATTCTTGGCAAGTACTGTAAAGCACTCTTAAGAATCAACTGACCTTAGCTATAGATAAAATAACCTGCACTGCTTCCTATTGCTTTTTCACTGGAAATCTATGTTATATAATGAAACCCACTGGAAATATTTAAGGCCAAAACTACTTGCTGATTTGAAGAAAAATAAATAAATCATCTTTTCAGAAGGAAAAAGTTTTATTTCTGTAAGAATTTTAGATTCAAATCACCTACTTGAAAGTTAAAGGCATCCAAAAGTACAAAACAGAGCTTCCTTGGCAACAACACAATGCAAAAACAGTGTGAAGAACATCACATCTACGCAAGTCAAATGCAGGAATCAAGACCAACCTCCATCCCAAAAGTCTCACTACAATTAATGATCCTCAGCCCCAGTAATCTCACCCAGCCAGCTGTGAATAGAGCTCTTACTGGGCTAGTAACTACTTGACCTACTTGTTCCTTTTTTGGCCACCACTTGTACATTTTAAAGCAGATAGTAGATTCTAAATGATGGTATGATCCATGTATCTACTGCTCCATGTGTATCAAGTAAAAGTTTGTAGGCTCCATGACAGAACATCTCCCCAAAGCCAACAATTACTTTCCCTAAACGTTGGAACTCTGATACCTAGTTTTACTGTATTTGTGAAAAGTTACTGTATTATTTCATTGTTTTCTTTTAGAAAACTAAACATACAGAAAAAAGAAATGAACTCCAAATTCTAATCTGTATTAAAAGGAAGTAGTTAATTTAACAATTCAGGCATCCTCATTTATGGACACAGTTGCATGGAAGAAAAACATTATCTTCATTGAAGGAGATCACTGTTTATAAAGCAAAATGTATAAAAAAATTTAGGGTTACCCTAAGCTAACATTTCAGGCAAGTATCAAAAACATACCGAGGCAAAAATTCAGGCACTTGCATCCACCAATGCAATTTGTGGGGTGGAGACCGAGAGGTAGGAGAGGAAGGAAACATCTCCCTTCCTCAACACACATAGGCAAATTCCTGCCTAATCTCCACAGATACATCATCAATTTCTCCTGTTTAGATTTCTCTTATCAAGTTTGCCTACAACTACTGCCAGGGCAACATGTGGGTAAACAGATTTTACCATTCCTCCTGGGATCAATACCTTTATCAGGAGACTATAAGGGGAAGCTCCCTCTCTTTTGCCCTATGAATCTTGCTTCCCTTAACGCAACAGGGCCACTTCAAAAGCAAGAGTAGAAAATGCCTACAAACCTCACCTACATTGCAACCTAGTGGTTACGGCATGCTGCAGAGAGAAACAGAGTTGAAAGCCTCCAGGGCCAAGGAGAATTCAATACTAAATTCACATTTCTTGGATACTCTGAAAATGACTGTGCCATAAGGGTAGGCATATGCCCCTTGTTTGTCACAAAAACTAGCTACTGAAACAAAACAGTTATTTGGACAGTTACAGCATGGAACAGAGGAAAACTGCTCTGTCTGGGAAGACAAGCTGTTTCTCCTGAACAGTTTTTCATCCAATTAATTTTCATAATCCAATTACCGAACTCACAGAAAGCTTAAGTAACCTTAAAAATGAATATAGAATTGTAAACTAAAACGGACACATCCATTTAATATTTAAATTTTTATTTTTATAAGCTAGCCAAAAACACAGGAAGGGTTCTGCAGAACGGCAACAATTAGGAAGGATGACGATATATTGAGACAGAGTGTTTTTACATGTTGGTGTAACAATCTCAAACTTGTTATGTTATCAGTAAATAAAAAACCCCACCCACCAAACACTTTTTCCCCTGTGCTTTTATTGAATCAAGAGGGAAAAGTGTGTCAAAACACTTTTCAATTGTCAATTTCTTAGCAGCACACCTTTACATGAACTGTGTTCTTTCCAGATAAATTCTGGCCCTTGAAATTCTTACCATACATCAAGGTAAACAAAGATCCCATTTGCAAGTGTTGATATTTTCTGATAGCCTTTCTTAGACAACCATAAGCAGCACAAGGAAGGAACAAAAGTGAAATAAACTTGTAGCTAGTTGGCCAAACTCAAAAGAATAGTCTGACATTAGGCAACTTTTTCAAAGCGTTTGTTTTAAAATTTTCACAAAAAGATAAGGTTATGCAATGGTATCTTTAGCCATAATTTCCGGTATTTTATCCGATCAAAGGAACACCTTGAGTTTAAAGACAACTTACTCGATCGATAAAACACTGCCAGCTATATTCTGTTAACTGTGTGTCCTCTTGCCTTATTCTCATCAAGGCAGCACTAACACATTACTCTGACACCAAGTAAATGATTGAATCAAGCATGTTATGCAGAACAAGGGAGAGAACATGATTCCAAAGGTTCTCAGGAGGCTGGGTTTCTATAGTATGTCAAGATCTTTCAACTGAAGTATTTAGTGCCATTTGAAAGAGATCAGGCAGACAACTGTCATGTTAAGCATCTCAGAAAAAGAAACCCTTACACAAAAGCATAAACTTAAGGGAAAGTTTTAAGAAGTCACCCATCCCGCCCCCCCAAACCACATAATTAGTATTTTCTTCCCTCCAATTACAAAAAGACAGACAGTGGAAGTGTTCTGAGGTAATAATAGTGTCCTCTAACTTTTAAGAAAATAGCCTAAACTATACCAGCCCTGGAAATTTATTCTAAAAGATACACGTTCAAATGGAAGAGCTGAAACAGGGGAACATTTTCTTAAGTAAGGGAACAGGTTGTGGGGACTTTTTTTTTTTTAGCTTTTATTCCTCCTCAACTAAAACTACATAATACACTGAACTAATTTTTTTTTTCTTTTTTTTCCATAAAAGCATGAAAATGATCAACACTCAGGAAATTCTGATGAATTTAAGGTTTTTATATGCCAAATACTATGCTGTGAGAAAATATGAGCAAGCGTATTTAGGGAAATATTATGAAGTCATAGCAACAACTGGCACATAAAAAACACTATTTGTACAGCACTACTTAAAAATAAACTAAATACTGAGATAGGAACATTAAGCAGTATGAGTCATGCTACTCTCATGAAACAGAATAATTACAGCAACATGTCCTTTTGCACATTTTTTTTTTAAGGTTTGGTTCTCCCATCCTTGAAGTGAATTTGCGGAGGTTTCACAATGAAAGTTCATTGCACTTTGATTTGGAGGGTCTTCTACAGAACATGCTGCCTTTGCTCCCAAGAAGTTGATTTTGATGCTGTTATGAAAGAAATTTGCAAAAATCCTTGCTTCATTCATGTTGAAATAGTATTTTTTTTATTCACTTTTTCTTCATGTGTCAGGTGGTAGAGATTAGGACAACACATGGCTTGCAAAAATCTGTGCAACAAATGCAGATGTTTAAGATGCTAAAATAATCCAGTGAATTCCAAAGCTTCTCTTAAGGTGTTTTCCAACAGTAAGAGGGGAAAAATATACATAGACACTTCACTATAATTTAAGAAGTATTAAAAAGAATAAATTTCTCATTAAGGACTCAGTGATGTTTAGTGAATCCTATGATGAGAAAGACTAGATTCCAAGTTCAGTATTCCAACATACAGAATGCCTGCAGACAACACACATTTCGACTACTTGAAACCTGAAGGCAATACCACACAACCTTGTTCTGCAAATGTCATCAACATTTCCCAAAATGTACAATCCAGATGATAAACAGGAGACGTGACTACTCATGCCTTACTTCAAGAACTTCACAGTTTCTAGAACAGAAAGAACTGACAGAAGTTCTTAGTGCCAAATGACATAATATTTACCTCTTCCAATTATTCTCGTATGTACGATAGGCTGCTTTAAAGCCATGCAATCATTAGTACTATGGCTCTAGGTGACAAACTAGTCCACAACAGAGAAAAATCTCAGAATCACAGATTGGCAGAATCATTCAGCATGGTCCCTCCAGAATCCTCAGGGCTTTATCCAGTCAGTAAGGTCTTGAAAACCTCCAGGGATGCACGCTGCACAACCTCTCTGGGTAACCTATTTCAGTGCTTATCTGTCCTCAAAATGTGAGACAGAAGAAATTAAATTTATTCATATTTAGAAAATCATAATGGTCTCTTCAGCCATTAGTATAATCGTAAGTGTTTTCTCTAAGGACTCTACAGAAGTAAGCTCAGACAAGAGTCTACCAGGCTCTAGAAGAGAAAAGCATCTCGTCACATAACCTTTTTCAACTTTTCAGAAGGACAGGACTCATCACTACACACCTGACTCAGCAGGATTCCAAATTTCATGACTAGGGAATGAATTACTTATGTATAAATGATGCCACTCAACTTGGATTAGATGCTCATAAAAGCTGTCAGTTATAATACTTTTTTTCCATATAACTCACTGAAGTCTGAGGTTTTGTTCCACAGAGAGCAGTGAGAAAACAGGACTTCATTGTACAGAAACAAGCAAGTCCTATGCTCTAAGTACAAACCACTGTAGTTTGCTACCAAGTGTAGCTACCATGAATATACTGTATCTTGTATTCCCTAGTTAAATACAACAATTTAGGTTTCCTTTTCTGTCCAAAAAACTCGCTCTCTAAGAGTTGCCAAGTTTCTTCAGGGTTTCAACTTCATATAGAGAGAAAAACAAGCGACAAATTCATCAGCAATATTGTGTACCAAAACCTGTTAACAATCACAACTATTGACAATGAAAAAATCCATAAATTAACAGGGGAAGTAACTACAGGAAAAAAGGTTGCTTTGGTTTACTTATTCAAGTGACACCAAGAAATTCTAGGCCCTGGGTGCAGGGAAAAAAAATGCATCAAACCACAATTATTCACTACTACTCAATGCTGCTGTCAATGCTTCCAGCTGCAATTAGTAGATATGAGTACATGTTATTAAGAGAAGTCAGGCCTTACACTTTTGAAGGCAGAGTCTCAAGTCATTGAATAAGAAGAATTAGGCTAAAATTAATCTATAAAATAGGGAGAATAGCACCACAGACATTTAAGAAAATCCCTTAGTTTCTGCCAAGAAAACAATCACATCAACAAAAACCAGAGAAAAGTCCGTAAAAGGAAATTGAGTAACTGCTTCTTGGGGAATTCAGCCTGTGCATTGAAGTTAGCAGAGGCACACACCAAATGTTTTGGGTTGTTTTTGTTGTTGTGTTGGGTTTGTTTTGTTTTTTAAAGAAGTTGACATCAACCTCTTTGGTGAGCCCTATATCCTGAGCACTAAAGGAAGGAATGTAGGAAATGCATGCCATTACAAACCTGGTAAGCATATTTCCTATTATGCACACTCCTCTGAGACCAAGAGCCCTATTTATTCTTATATTTTCTACATTGAATACCTGAGTATTTTGCCACCTACACATTTTTCAGTTAGCATATAGCATAAAATGACATTAATGGTACAGAAGCTACTAACTCATACTAGTCATTCATAACCATAAGAGCAACAAGAGATTCCTTGCACTTCTGTGGCCCGCAGGTGGTGGGAAAAGGAGGGAGAAGCAGCCAGAACCTGGTAAGAATCAGGAGGGAGGGTGTACAAGCCAACAGCACAAGAATAACAGAGGCAGGAGCTGAGGGGGGACTCACCTGGCTTTGGCCCAGCCAGAATACAGCAGAGAAGGGGCTTCCACTCATGTGATTGCTTCTGGGTCATGCCCCCTTCCCCCTGCTCCACTCAACAACCAGAAGCTGGTGTTAAATGCCAATTAAGTAAACCCCCTGAGTCAAGCCTGCTTGGTTCCCAATGGCCTCCTCACCACTGGATTATATTCACCCATACCCATGATTGTTAAATGATGTATGTGTAACATGGAATAGAAAAATACTAGAAGTAGCATTGACTGCCTAAATATGCAATCAATTAACACACACTGAAGCCACATATCAGAAGATCATTCAAGAAGTTAAAATTTCCTTGATATTTAACACAATAAAAAAAAACAAAGCTCATACTATAGTGAGAACACAGTATCTCAAACTCTTAAGGCACATCAACACTGTGTGACTGAAATTTTACAACATACATATTTCACAATGTATAAGAAATAAGAACTGCTATTTTAGTCATTTTATTAAGCACAGTGAATATTTAAACAAATGAAACTTAAAATTACTGATTCAGCTTGATCACCTTTGAGTAACAGACAGAACACCGAAATGAATCTCTGAAATGCAAGACAATGACCCAAACGCTGTCAAACAAACTCTTAGCCTGAGCATTATGTTTCATATACATACAAGTATTACCTCACACTGAGAGGCCCAAGTTATGAGCCACAATTTCTATCTGGTTTTATATTCAAAGACAACGTAACTGAACCCTTCAACCCTCTTGGGGAATTCTCTCAAACTCTTGCCTTCACTGCGGGTGTGAGCTGCAATGGCAGAGATGTAGTTGCCAGATAACAAGCCCTCACCACCTATTTTTCTTCCCCCCTTAATTAGACATGCTGGGTTTTTTGCAGATTGGAGACCTAGCTGTCCTTATGAGCTCCTGCAGGCACCCAGCATAACCTCCCTCTGCATCTTTCCAGCTAAGCAGGAGATGCCTTAAATAACAAAATACTGACTTTGGGGGGAAAAAAAAAAAATATTTAAGAAATTATCTTCTTGACAAGCCATTTTGTGTAGATGTATTAATTTAATTGTGCATTTTTTTAGCCTGTGAGTTATTAATCACCTTCAGAAGCTTTGCAAAGGTTTCTGATTTTAAG